>CM038680.1:39167342-39320519 GCA_021605205.1 Aegilops longissima | reverse complement strand
CAAGAAAGGGTTCTTGCCTGTTTTGCAAGGTGTGAAATTGAGCTCGGCTCAATGCCCGACCACGACAAAAGATAAAGAAGAGATGAGTGTCATCCCTATGCCTCAGCCATAGGATCTATTATGTATGCCATGCTTTGTGTACCGGACTGATGTAAACCTTGCCGTAAGTTTGTTAGGAAGGTACCAAAGTAATCTGGCAAGGAACACTGGACAGCGGTCAAGAATATCCTGAAGTACCGAAAAGGACAAAGGACATGTTTTCGTTTATGGAGGTGACGAAGAGCTCGTCAGTAAAAAGGGTTACGTCGGCGCTAGCCCGACACGATCCGATGACTCTAAGTCACAAACCGGATCGTGTATATGTTGAATGGTGGAGCGGTAAGCTGGTGCATTTGCAAGCGAGCGTTGTGGCGGGATCTACATGTGAAGCGGAGTACATGGCAGCCTCGGAGGCAGCGCATGAAGCAATTTGGGTGAAGGAGTTCTGTGACCTAGGAGTCATACCCAATGCGTCGGGGCCGATCAAACTCTTTTGTGACAACTTGGAGCTATTGCACTTGCCAAGGAGCCAGGTTTCACAAGAAGACCGAGCACATCAGCGCCGCTTCACTCCATCCGTGAAAATGTTCAAGATGGAGACATAGAAATTTGCAAAGTGCATACGGATCTGAATGTCGCAGATCCGCTGACTAAACCTCTTCATGGCAAAACATGATCAACACGAGAACTCTATGGGTGTTTGATTCGTCACAATGTAACTAGATTATTGACTCTAGTGCAAGTGGGAGACTGTTGGAAATATGCCCTAGAGGCAAAAATAAAAGGATTATTATTATATTTCCTTGTTCATGATAATTGTCTTTTATTCATGCTATAATTGTATTATCCGGAAATCGTAATACACGTGTGAATAAATAGACCACAATATGTCCCTAGTGAGCCTCTAGTTGACTAGCTCGTTGATCAATAGATAGTCATGGTTTCCTGGTTATGGACATTGAATGTCAATGATAACAGGATCACATCATTAGGAGAATGATGTGATGGACAAGACCCAATCCTAAGCATAGCACAAGATCGTAGTTCGTTTTGCTAGAGCTTTTCCAATGTCAAGTATCTCTTCCTTAGACCATGAGATCGTGTAACTCCGGATACCGTCACGAGTGCTTTGGGTGTACCAAAGCGTCACAACGTAACTAGGTGACTATAAAGGTGCACTACGGTATCTCCGAAAGTGTCATTGGGTTGACACGGATAGAGCTGGATTTGTCACTCCGTGTTACGGAGAGGTATCACCGCCCACTCGGTAGTGCATCATCATAATGAGCTCAAAGTGACCAAGTGTGCCGTCACGGGATCATGCATTATGGTACGAGTAAAGTGACTTGCCGTAACGAGATTGAGCGAGGTATTGGGATACCGACGATCGAATCTCGGGCAAGTAACATACCGATTGACAAAGGGAATTGTATACGGATTGTTTGAATCCTCGACATCGTGGTTCATCCGATGAGATCATCGAGAGCATGTGGGAGCCAACATGGGTATCCAGATCCCGCTGTTGGTTATTGCCCGAGAGCCGTCTCGGTCATGTCTACGTGTCTCCCGAACCCGTAGGGTCTACACACTTAAGGTTCGGTGGCGCTTAGGGTTGTATGAATATGAGTATGCAGTAAACCGAATGTTGTTCGAGTCCGGATGAGATCCCAGACGTCACGAGGAGTTCCGGAATGGTCCGGAGGTAAAGAATTATATATAGGAAGTATTGTTTCGCCATCGGAAAGTTTGGGTCACTGGTATTGTCTGGGACCACGGAAGGGTCCGGGGTCCACCGGTGGGGCCACCCATCCCGAAGGGCCCAATGGGCTGAAGTGGGGAGGAACCAGCCCATAGTGGGCTGGTGCGCGCCTGGCCCACCTCGCGCCTAGGGTTGAAACCCTAGGGTGGGGCGCCCACTGCCTTGGGGGCACTCCACCCCTTGCCGCCGCCCCTTGGGAGATGGGATCCCCAGGGCGGCACCCCAGGGGCCTATATAAAGGGAGGGGGAGGGGCAGCCGCACCTGAAGTTCAGCGCCTCCCTCTCCCCTGCTACACATCTCCTCCTCCGTCACGTGCTTGGCGAAGCCCTGCCGGAGTGCTGCTTCTCCACCAACACCACGCCGTCGTGCTGCTGCTGGAGCCATCTTCCTCAACCTCTCCTTCCCCCTTGCTGGATCAAGAATGAAGAGACGTCATCCGCTCCGTACGTGTGTTGAACGCGGAGGTGCCGTCCGTTTGGCGCTAGGATCTCTGGTGATAGGATCACGGCGAGAACGACTACTTCATCCCCGTTCTTTTGAACGCTTCCGCTCGCGATCTACAAAGTGGTATGTAGATGCAATCTCTCTCTCATGACTCGTTGCTTAGATGAACTCATAGATAGATCTTGGTGAAACCGTAGGAAAATTTTAATTTTCTGCAACGTTCTCCAACACTGCTCGGGTCCTGTCTGCGAGCGTCGGGCCAATACCAGCCAGCTTTGCCTTCTCCCACGATGTCTTGACAATTTCACTAACAGTTTCTTCTTTAAGCCAACTGGCTTCAAGTTTTTTAATACCCCTATTCAGCGGCCTAAAGTTATTACCGTCAAAATAGTCCATATCCAAAACTAACGGCCGGTGGTCAGAATGTACATGGTTTTCGTTAATCACAGCCGCCCGAGGTTCCCCTGCCGCTCTTTTGTTTTGCTTGATTTACTCAAAAAATTGGTAGGTTTTGATCGGTCGGCCGGGTCCTCCCACGGATCGACTACATGTCCACTCCATCCTAGCCATCCACACATATCCAACGTTCGACATTTTGCCTCATTTTTCACACACACACACTTGCAGCCGGGCGTGGAATTTTAGGGATCCATCGTTCTCTCTCCCTTTCTTTTTTAAGAGTATTAATTATGCTCTATTTATTGATGACTTGACTGATTGGTCAATCGTGACGTCACTTGGATCGATTCCCTTCCCTACTTGATCTCAGTCGTCCGCCAACATCCATCACACGGGTTGTTGACTCTCTTTTGAACTCATCAGTTGGCACAAATGTTCCAAATCACCGTCTAGTCTTGGGTCGTGTAGTTTAACTTGATCGCTCGTGCTAACTTTGAACGTTCAAACTTGAGGTCAATGGTAGGTGGCCCTCTGCTTGGTCACGTTGACAAAAAGGTTTTTCTTCTTGTTCTTCTGATCTATAATACTATAATAGTTTATCCCCACTACCATATTTCTCTTGACATGCAGCATGTCCACATCATCATCCATGTCCCACACGTGGCACCTCCCAATACCTGATTTTTCTAACCTCTGGTGAAGCCACGTCAACATACATCATTGTTTCTATTTTCGAAGAAATTAAGATGGAGGTCTGGCTGCGGTGCTCATACGTCATCTCCCCAATTAATTCCCTATGTGCTATGTGCCAATTCCTCTTCATCTTCTCCACAGAATAAATGGAGGAGTAACAGATGGAGTTCTTCTCCCTTTAAGCGATGCAACCGCACAATTTCTGTCGTCACCACAAGAGCAATAGCGAACCCTTCGCTTGAGGGGATTGGTGAGGTTTCTCCCATGGAAAATCATCATACTAGAGCGCATTTAATTTGAAGCCCCGTTGTCGATGCCACCTGCTGGTACAGTGTCTCGAGGAGGCCACGATGGGTGGAAGCTCCTAGAAACAGCTGGCCGTCGGTGGGATACGACGCCTCGTCATGCAGCCACCGCCCACGGCGTCGCCTCTACTCCTAACCGCCATGTTCGCAACTGCCTGCCGCTTACCGCTCCGCCATTCCGCGCTCATCAAGGGCTTCACTACATGGTACGCCTTTCTATCTCGCGCACTTCACCTGCCCTACTTGGTATGAGCCGCGGCTGATCTGGCCTCTCCGTCACACACTGTTCATGCACGCGTAGGTAGAATGAGAAGCGATGGGCGGCAGAACGCCAAGCGGCTCTTTGGGTATCCGGACCACCGTGTCGGTCCTCGCATCTTGATGCGGCGCCAGCGATGGTGCCCGCCGACCGAACTAAGGGATGCGACATGGCACTCTCGGCCTCCCCGCACCCAAGCGCGGATGGTGCCGCCGCACGACAGATGCAACGATCTGGCGTTTGCCATTGTGTTCGCTGCTGCGACTCCTCCTGTGTCGTTGATGCAACGGCTGCATCGCACATGGAGAGAGCTCGCACTGGGCGCAACGGCACCATGGCTGATGACAACGCAGGATGCTCCACCTCTCGGCTAGATGAACCGACGAACGTGACAAAAGAAAACAAAACCATCAATTGGATTGGGTCCAACCAGTAAGAGGGTACTCAGGTCATTTCATATGCATTTTCTTGGCTAAAGAATTTAGAAACTGATTGAAACAAGGTCAAATGAACAAGAAACCAGAATAATGTACTGATCCCACGTGAAGCTATATGTCCACCTTCCCGGCATAAGCCATCTCATTACGTCAAGCTGCATTATGGGCCAACATCGACATCATATTTGTAGATTTGTAGGTCTGAAAAAGGGGTAATAATGTGCTTAGACCAGTCTGTCAAAATCAGACGAACCAGAACATGGTACCTTATGGGGTAAACATATAATGACCATAAGATTTATTTTTAACACAATGGCCATAGGAGTTTGATATGTAGTTCAAGAAAGCAGTTCAATGTGAGACATATACTTTCCATCAAAGGATATTTTATCAGCCCTTGAACTTTGTCGATTGTGTGGTAGAAGTCCAAATTAAGCATGCTACAATTCAAAGTGATAAGATGGCAATTTAGGTATATATATAGGCTGTCGCCATTGACCTAAATGAAGGATTCAGCAGTTCCTGTTCGCCACCTCTACCACATTTTACTGTGGCATATATAGTTCGCTCTTGATTTAATAGCTGTTGGAAATGTTGGAGCTTTTGATATTTTCTTTCAGTCATCGATCCGAGGTGCAGTACTTTTTGATAAATAATTTCAGTAAATAATCATCATTCAGTTCATTTCCTAGATCACTTGAGATTTAATAAATTATAAGTTGTGATTGAAGTTTCAGCAGAAACCTAAGTACAACATATCTTGGTTCAGTTATTGATATAAACTACTGTGCATATGAGGAAAAACTATAAGCGCCTTAAATAACCTGCTGAAACCTGTGATTACATAGAGGATAATTATTTGGTGCTCTTGCAAGCCAACCTAAATCTTGAAGAACGGAATCTCTTTATGTGTCGCACATGTATATTTGTTCAACATTGTCAATGTAATATGAATATCCCATTAGATATCTAACATCACCAACACCACAAATTTAAATGCATTTGATCAACATTGAAGTCATATTTCCATTTCATTCATCTAATCCCGCAACAACGCGCGGGGTATTATCTAGTTTTGGAAATGGGTCGACCGACGTGGGTGTGGTCCCTCCCCCCCCCCCTCTCTGAATCGAGCTGAAAAAAACAAAGTTTAGTGGATTGCTATGCTCTAATTGGTCACAGAACGCCTCCCATGGAATCGATGCGTTGGAGACGGGCAACATTGGGTTCCATAGCGTATCGTGCAGTGTGAGCGATACCAAAGATTCATTATCGCATGTGCCCATTTTGTTTCCGAGCTAATTTCCATCCAAGTCGCATGAGCGCCGCAATCAGGCACTGCCCTCACGCCGACGTGATGGTCCCCATGCCGTGGGTTTCAACGAGGTTTATATGGGCGTGCAACACGCCCAAGGAGCCGGTCTACTCGGCGGCGGTATCCACGTCTCTGGCCTCGACCATGTAGTTTAACTTGATCTCAGCGGAAAACTTGTTGTTTCAGCGGATCGATCTTTTTGTTCTGCAAATTTTGATATATTATATGTATTTTTCTGAATTAGGATGATTTAGTTATGATTTTTTCAAGTTTGAAAATTGCCCTATAGTCCCGGTTTGTGTCTCCAACCCGGACTATAGGTTAGACCCCTTTAGTGCCGGTTCGTGGCGCGAACCGGCATGAAGGTTAACCCTTTAGTACTGGTTTGTGCCACAAACCGACTAAAGGTGCTCGTGGGGCCCCGGCCTGATCAGAACGCCTCGATGCGGCTATATCTCCCACGTGTCGGGCACGACTTAGAGGCATAACCGCATTGAAAGCAATGTCGCAAGTGAGGTAATCTTCACACAACCCATGTAATACATAAGGAAAAGAGATACATAGTTGGCTTACAATCGCCACTTCACACAATACATGAGTAAAACATTACATCATCTGTGTACAATCAAGGTCCGACTACGGAACCAAAATAAAAGAAGACTACCCCAAATGCTACACGGATCCCCGATCGTCCCAACTGGCTCCACTCTTGATCAACTCAAACGAAACAACACAGAGAACAAGATCTTCATCGAGCTCCTCCTTGAGCTCGGGTCCATCACCTGCACGGTTTCATCGGCACTGCAAACTGGTTTTGAAGTATCCGTGAGTCACGGGACTCAGCAATCTCACACAGCGAGATCAAGACTATTTAAGCTTAAAGGTAGGACAGGGTAGTGAGGTGGAGCTGCGCAAGCGACTAGCATATATGGTGGCTAACATACGCAAAAGAGAGCGAGAAGAGGAGGCAAAGCACGGTCGAACAACTATGATCAAGAAGTGATCCTGAAACTACTTACGCCAAGCATAACTCCAACACCGTGTTCACTTCCCGGACTCCGAGAAGAGACCATCACGGTTACACACGCCGTTGGTGTATTTTAATTAAGATCAACTTCGGTTTTCTACAACCGACATTAACAAATTCCCATCTGCCACATAACCGCGGCACGGCTTTGAAAGTTCAAACCCTGCAGGGTGTCCCAACTTAGCCCATGATAAGCTCTCGCGATCAACGGAAGAATAGACCTTCTCCCGGAAGCCCGATCAGTCTCGGAATCCGGCTACAAGACATTTCACAGCAATAAAACAAGACCAGAAGACCTCCGGCGTGCGCCGACACCTCGATAGTAGCCGCACATCTCGTCTCGAGCCACGACCGGATAAGCTAAGCGTCACAGTACCGGACGTAACCCAAGTTGCCAAGGGATGGTCCCGACGGTGCTTTAGTTTGGACCAACGCTTAGACAAGCACTGGCCCGGGGTAAATAAAGATGACCCTCGGGATGCGCGACTCCCAAGGGAAAAAGGCTAGGTGAGGCAAATGTAAAACCAATGTTGGGCCTTGCTGGAAAAGTCTTATTCAAAGCGAACTGTCAAGGGGGTCCCATAAATCACCCGACCGCGTTAGGGACGCAAAACTCCGGGAACATAATACCGATATGACGGAAACTAGGCGGCAAGAGTGGAACAAAACACCTGCATAAGGCCGAGCCTTCCACCCTTTACCAAGTATATAGATGCATTAATTAAATAAGATATATTGTGATATCCCAACAAGTAAACATGTTCCAAAAAGGAACAACATCTTCATGTTCCAACAAGGAACAAACTTCAGCTTCACCTGCAACTAACAACGCTATAAGAGGGGCTGAGCAAAGCGGTAACATAGCCAAACAACGGTTTGCTAGGAAATGATGGTTAGAGGTTTGACATGGCAATGTGGGTGGCATGATATGGCAAGTGGTAGGCATCGTAGCATAGGCATAGCAAAAGAGCGAGCAACTAGCAAGCAAAGATAGAAGTGATTTCGAGGGTATGGTCATCTTGCACGAAATCCCGCAAGGAAGAAGATCAAGTCCATGAAGAGGACAAACAGGCGTAGTCGAAGCGAATCCTCACAACTCGGAACGAACCCGGTTAACGAGAGAAGCAAACCGAAAGAAACAAACAACATGATAAATGCACAAGCATAAACATGGCATGATGCACAATCAAGTATGATGCATGTCCGTTTAAATATGCATGGCATGGCAATATGCACAAACAAAACTACAAGTTAAATGGAGCCCAATATGCAACGAGTTGCATATTGACGGAACACCACAACACTTATTTAGTTCTCTCCCGATTAGGTACTCAACAATATTAAAGGTTTTTAAACATGGCAAGGGGTGAAGCATAATCAAACTAGCTATTTAGGCAAGTTTAAATGAGGCCGGAAATAAGAAACAACAATTCCGGAAAATCCTCATGAGCAATATTTTAGATTCGGTACTGTTCTGCCCTAAACACAATTTTAGAGTTGTTAAGCAGCAACATAAAGTGGACCATGTTAATCTAGGCATTTTTCCACCCCATTTACATATAAAGAACATTTAATTCCGAGTTACGGTTATTTAGTTATGAATTAAAGCATTTTTAACATGGCATATTAGCAAATTAATGCAAACATCAATTTAAACATTTTTAACATAGATGAAAGTGGCATATTATTAATCTACACAATTTTCTGAGCATATTACATATAAAGTTTGTTTAAACCGATGCATGGTTGATGAGTTATTAAATGCATGAACTCTAGGGACTTTTCTCGCAAAATGCTTAAATTCTTGGATAATGTTAAAATCGCAGGACGGAAAAAAATAGCAACGGCCAGATCTGCTGGGCCAGCAATGCCTGAGGAGGGTTGGGGTGGCTCACCCGGCCAAGGCCCGATCGGTGAGGAAGGAGGGCCGGGCCAGTGGGCCTCGGGAGGCCGCCCTGGGCCGGGCGCTGGGGCCCAGCGCAAGGGACGCGGCAGCCCACGAAGCGGCGCTCGTCGTCTCCTCGTGCTCCCGCACGAACAGGAGCCATGGCGGGCGGCGGGCGGCCGGACGTCGGGGAGGAGCGGAGGAGGCCGGAGGGGCGGAACGAAGCGGATCCGGCGGCGATCGCCGGATCCGGCCTGGAGGAAGTCGGAGGGCTCCGGCGACGGGATCGAGCGGCGGCGGCGAAGCTCGAAACTCCAAGCGGTGGCGGCAACCTGCGGAGAGAGAGAGGCAGGGACCGTGAGGGAGAGAGAGGGAAAAGGAAGGAGAGAGAGGGCGGGACTCGGACGGAGGTGGTCGGCGACGGCGAAGCCCAGCGGGGTTCCGGTGGCGCCTTGGCCATGAGGCAGCTGCAAGGCGGCGGACGCGCTGGTCGGCGGGCTGGTGAACGGGAGGAGGTGCGGGCGACGGAGCGGGCGCTGGGCGCCTCAGGCCCTGAACGGCCCGGGCGGGCAGCGGATGGGCCGGCCGGGCGCTGGGAGGCCAGGGGGGCGCAGGGCGATGTGGCGACGCCTGGTTGGCTGGAGGCGGCGGCTGGGTGGCGGCTGGCCAACCAGGGCGCGCCAAGTGGCGAGAGGAGGCTGGGGAGGCGCCGGATTTCGAGGAGAAGGAGGGTGGCTGCGGTTGGGAGGCGGCTAGAGGTAGGTGGAGGGGCTAGGCTGCCCAAAATGGAAGGAGGGGTGTTTAAATAGGGTAAGGCTAGGGTTAGGGGGGTTTTGGGGGGTTTCGGAGCCTCCGATCGCGATCCGACGATCAGGAAAAAAGGGGGGTTTTTGGTGAGCGGCGGGTGGGCTGTGACGAGAGGGTCTGGACTGAGGGGAGAGAGGAGAAATGCAGCCCGGCACGATTTCGGAGACCGAAACATCCGACGAATATACCGACTATAACCCGGTTATAAATATAACGGTTGGGCGATCAAACGAACTCGAATGCGATTTAAACTTGGCAGGCGGCCTGTCTACACTATAATAAGACCGCATGACAAGTTGCAACCCATTCGAGAACATTATTATGCCACTAATAAAATAATATTTGGAGGTGCAGCGAGGCGCGTGCAAGTGTATCCGGACTCGAACGGACAACGGAGAGAACCGCGGAACCGAATGGATGCAAGTTTGAAAAACATGCGGATGAAATGCAGATGATGCCATGAGATGAGATGCATAACAAAAACAAAATGCAAAACAACAGACAAAACCCAACCACGAAGGAATAATAAATCACATCTCCTAAAAGGCAAGAGTCGGAGTTACGAATATGGAAAGTTGTATCCGGTGTTACAACACTCCACCACTACGAGAGGATCTCGCCCGAGATCTAGGATGGCACCGAGGGAAAAGGACGAGGAAGATGAGAGGTAAAACTAAGTTGCTTCTTTGACAAACGAGTGAAACCAAAGAACCTTGAGAGGTTGAGCAAAATGAAAGAAAAAAAACAACGAAGATGAACGAGAATGCAAACAATCCGTTAGAAAAAGAGGAATAAGGAACATTACGAGGGCTTGAAGGTCGAAAAGGCATGAATCAAGAGTTTAATGGACAAGATAGAATTCGAAACCACTCCGTTTAAAACAAGATGAGAGAGGAAGAATTCGGGCAGCACTCCGATTGAACATGGAAGAAATATAACATGAACTAGAGAAGATGGGATGATACTTGATGAAAACAACAACATACTGCCTCCGGAACTATTGAAAAAAAGCACAAGGGGTAAGAAAGATTTCAGACAGCTCTCCGGTTGAGGAAGCAGGCAAAACTTGATAAGATGAGAGAACTCGAATGAAAACATGACACTCCGGTTAAATGGATAAGCACGAAAAAGAACATGATCTTGACAAAAGAAAGATGATGGGTCGAAGAGTGCAATATCACAATGCCTCCGGAAGAAAAATTGAAGATAGGTCATTGGAATAAAGGAATGGAGAAGAAAATGACAACTTCTGCCACAAATGAACTTGGAAAAGCACCCTTGCAAAGAAGAATTAAACGGAGTTGTTGGAAAACCAACAACGAAATGAATAAGCTTGTAGTGGGCTTATGGAAAACATCTCAACATTATGAGGTGAGCTTCTGCCACCAACGGAAACAAATGATTGGATTTATATCAACAAGGAGACGAGAAACTTATTTCACCGAGAGGACAAATGAAGAACTTGGGTCATTTATAAGCACCATAAATAGCAACAATCCTTAGGGAAAGCTTTAGGTGAAATATAGCCCAAGATAAGTCTAATGAAGAGATTGATGGATTTAAAATACCTCATTCTTGACGACATGTGAATCACGAAACACGAACTCAAATTGTCGAGAATGACATAACACCACCTCAAATGATAAGGTAGAACGAATTGCACTTCGAAATGCAAGAAGAAGAATGCTTGAACTCCTCAAAACAAAACATGTGTTGAGCACCATGTTCAATTTTGAGTATAGCTTGGCGGCTCATAACTCCGAGAGAAATCTTGAATAACAATTGAAGAATGAAAAGAATCCTTGACGAAGCACCATGTAGAGCCTCCATGAAGAACTCCGGTAAACAAAAGGATGATAAAAGAAAGAGAAGTTGACAACACAAGGTGAAGCCTTGCAGTGATAAGATGAAGCTTTGAAATGATATAGCCGAGAAAACTTGGAACTCCGGAAAGAAAAGATGAACAAATGAAATCAAGAATTTTGATGATCCTCCGGAATAAGGAATTGAATTTACTCGATGAAACAAAAATAAGAATTACATTATGCTCATCCTTCACCAATTAAATTGATGACAAGCAATGGATTTGTCATACTACTTATTCCCGTAGAAAAGATTAAGATAGATATGGTGCAAACTTGGGAAGGTCTTGATGGAACCGCCGGTGGGATTGGAAAGAACGAATGAGTCTAAATGATAACGAAGGAAGAGAACTCTTGAACGAACCACCGTAAGAATTAAAAATGAACATGGCAAAGGCACAATTCACCGGGAAGAATTGGAAAACGAATAAAGATGCTTGACAAAAATTTAGATACATTAGAACGAAGAGATCATGAACTGACTAGAGGATATTTCGACGATGCACCGGTGAGATTTGGAAAAACCAGAGTTGAACGCTTGAATGAATAATTCTGAGATGATGGACTCCGAAGAATCAAACTGAAAAGACTCCTAAAATGCTCCGGGTGGGTTAAAAGAATTCTCACAATCAAAACAATTATGAGGATGGCACGAAGCTAGAACCATGAATCTTGAAGAGAAAGAAGCGAGATTTAAGAGAAACTCTTCTTCGGTCTTCAAAATTCGAGAATGACGACGAGAACATCACCATGAATTATTGAAGCACTCCGGAATGAAAATTAGGAAGGTTGAACCAACAATGAAAATAATGTGAAAGATCTTGGAGAAAACCAAGACTGATGATAATTCATTCTTACGTCAAACTTTGCAATGAATTTGGGAATAGCTCCTGAAAATTAGAAGAGTCAGGTAAGATCCTGGGAAAAGACCTGTGGGTTAGGGCCCACTCAAAAGAACCACCGTTGAACAATTGTTTGAAATAGATATTGCACCGGTAGAGTTAAATGGCTTGAATGAGATAGCATCCTCAAAAGAACTTGAGTGAATTGAGAATGGAAACTAGAATCTTCTGAGATATCTTCAACACTCCGGAACAATTGAATAGTGAGAAGTGGATGATTAAGAGATGCACCGACATGAGAAAGCATTTGAAATGATGAAAAGAATACGATCAACACTGAAAACTTGACTTGAGTCCACCGGAGAAGAAAATTAGAATGGAACAATGATAAGGTTGAAGCTTCCTTAGCGTCTTCATGAGAAATCACCGGATAAAACATTAAAGGAAAAGAATGAAGAAACTTCACTCAATAAAAATGGATACTTGATTAAGAAATCTGAGTCCTTGAAGAAAAAGGGTGGGAGGCGGAAATCAAAACAACTTGGGTCGGATGAAACGAACACCGTTGAGAAAAGCTTAGAATTGATCTTGCGAATGTTGGAATGATCGGATTCACTTGAAGAGAAGCACGCCGGTTGGAAAAGAATTAACATGACAAGCTCAGTGATCAAGAAGGATTAGTATTCACATAGCAATATGAGAACACCATTTAGGAAAAGTATGGAATCAACACTTGGCATTGAAGCAACTTGAATACCACAAAACAAAATAAACAAAGGATTGGCTTCAAGAATGAGCCGGAACAAACACATGATAGAGATTTCGCCCAAAGTGTTCGTGGTGGGGCCCACACGGACACGACGTATAGCGGACGTCACGAATGACAAACAAGACGTCCCCGAATCAGCATAGCCAAGGATTCTTTAAGACGCCTCGCGACCATCAGAATCGACCGTGAATGGGCGGACCACTAGACGTTGAACCCCAATCTCAAATCATACATCTGTCGGAAAGACATCCTAGGAGCTACTTGAATTCCCACCTATAAACTCCCGAAACTTTCTGGTTATGCAATCTGGTGTTGGGGATACAGGGGACACAAAATATATCACCCAAACTAACAATACCTAGATCCAGCTGTATCCATCCTTCAACACATAACCAAGAAACCTTCGGAAATCGTTTACCTCGACCTTCGAAAAACATCCGTTATACAAGTCATGGCAATACTCCCGACTCGCCACAAGATCGGGCTATCGGGGTTATCTCACCAACAACTGCACAAAAGAGATTTCGATGTCGGCAAAACTCGGTATTCCGAATCGCAACGATAAAATTGTGACGACAACACCTCGGAGCTCAACTCCGGGACACCGCCACAACCCCTAAATGTCGAGGCACCAAGAACAATGTTCTCGTCACAAAACCATCGAACGATTCCAAGATACCCACGTGATCCTAAAATTTTTTAGTGAAATTTGAGAAGAGAAGAGTCAAAACTCTACGCCAGATACCTCACCAGAGCGACGAAGGGACTGGGAGTAAAAAGAATCCTACTCCGATATATATAATCCTAAGACTCAAAACATTTTCCATTCTAGACTCAACAACGCCAAAGAAACAATCAAGTAGGGGCTCCTAAGTCGGGAAGGCTCGATTACCAACTTGTAACGCCCTCGATGCGGCTATATCTCCCACGTGTCAAGCACGACTTAGAGGCATAACCGCATTGAAAGCAATGTCGCAAGTGAGGTAATCTTCACACAACCCATGTAATACATAAGGAAAAGAGATACATAGTTGGCTTACAATCGCCACTTCACACAATACATGAGTAAAACATTACATCATACAGTACAATCAAGGTCCGACTACGGAACCAAAATAAAAGAAGACTACCCCAAATGCTACACAGATCCCCGATCGTCCCAACTGGCTCCACTATCGATCAACTCAAACGAAACAACACAGAGAACAAGATCTTCATCGAGCTCCTCCTTGAGCTCGGGTCCATCACCGCACGGTTTCATCGGCACTGCAAACTGGTTTTGAAGTAACTGTGAGTCACGGGACTCAGCAATCTCACACCATGAGATCAAGACTATTTAAGCTTAAAGGTAGGACAGGGTAGTGAGGTGGAGCTGCAGCAAGCGACTAGCATATATGGTGGCTAACATACATAAAAGAGAGCGAGAAGAGGAGGCAAAGCACGGTCGAACAACTATGATCAAGAAGTGATCCTGAAACTACTTACGCCAAGCATAACTCCAACACGTGTTCACTTCCCGGACTCCGCCGAGAAGAGACCATCAGTTACACACGCGTTGGTGTATTTTAATTAAGATCAACTTCGGGTTTTCTACAACCGGACATTAACAAATTCCCATCTCGCCACATAACCGCGGGCACGGCTTTCGAAAGTTCAAACCTGCAGGGTGTCCCAACTTAGCCCATGATAAGCTCGCGATCAACGAAGAATAGACCTTCTCCCGGAAGCCCGATCAGTCTCGAATCCGGCTACAAGACATTTCACAGCAATAAAACAAGACCAGAAGACCTCCCCGGCGTCCGACACCCTCGATAGTAGCAGCAGATCTCGCCTCGTGCCACGACCGGATAAGCTAAGCGTCACAGTACCGACGTAACCCAAGTTGCTAAGGGATGGTCCCATACGGTGCTTTAGTTTGGACCAACGCTAGACAAGCAATCGCCCGGGGTAAATAAAGATGACCCTCGGGATGCGCGACTCCCAAGGGAAAAAGGCTAGGTGAGGCAAATGTAAAACCAATGTTGGGCCTTGCTGGAAAAGTCTTATTCAAAGCGAACTGTCAAGGGGTCCCATAAATCACCCGACGCGTTAGGGACGCAAAACTCCGGGAACATAATACCGATATGACGGAAACTAGGGCGGCAAAGTGGAACAAAACACCTGCATAAGGCCGAGCCTTCCACCCTTTACCAAGTATATAGATGCATTAATTAAATAAGATATATTGTGATATCCCAACAAGTAAACATGTTCCAAAAGGAACAACATCTTCATGTTCCAACAAGGAACAAACTTCAGCTTCACCGCAACTAACAACGCTATAAGAGGGGCTGAGCAAAGCGGTAACATAGCCAAACAACGGTTTGCTAGGAAATGATGGTTAGAGGTTTGACATGGCAATGTGGGTGGCATGATATGGCAAGTGGTAGGCATCGTAGCATAGGCATAGCAAAAGAGCGAGCAACTAGCAAGCAAAGATAGAAGTGATTTCGAGGGTATGGTCATCTTGCCTGAAATCCCGCAAGGAAGAAGATCAAGTCCATGAAGAGGACAAACGGGCGTAGTCGAACGAATCCTCACAACTCCGGAACGAACCCGAAGCTAACGAGAGAAGCAAACCGGAAAGAAACAAACAACATGATAAATGCACAAGCATAAACATGGCATGATGCACAATCAAGTATGATGCATGTACGGTTTAAATATGCATGGCATGGCAATATGCACAAACAAAACTACAAGTTAAATGGAGCCCAATATGCAACGAGTTGCATATTGACGGAACACCACAACACTTATTTAGTTCTCTCCCGATTAGGTACTCAACAATATTAAAGGTTTTTAAACATGGCAAGGGGTGAAGCATAATCAAACTAGCTATTTAGGCAAGTTTAAATGAGGCCGAAATAAGAAACAACAATTCGGAAAATCCTCATGAGCAATATTTTAGATTCGGTACTGTTCTGCCCTAAACACAATTTTAGAGTTGTTAAACAGCAACATAAAGTGGACCATGTTAATCTAGGCATTTTCCACCCCATTTACATATAAAGAACATTTAATTCGAAGTTACGGTTATTTAGTTATGAATTAAAGCATTTTTAACATGGCATATTAGCAAATTAATGCAAACATCAATTTAAACATTTTTAACATAGATGAAAGTGGCATATTATTAATCTACACAATTTTCTGAGCATATTACATATAAAGTTTGTTTAAATCCGATGCATGGTTGATGAGTTATTAAATGCATGAACTCTAGGGACTTTTCTGCAAAACAGTTAAATTACTGGATAATGTTAAAATCGCAGGACGGAAAAAAATAGCAACGGGCCAGATCTGCTGGGCCAGCAATGCACAGGAGGGGCTGGGGGTGGCCTCACCCTGGGCCAAGGCCCGATCGGTGAGGAAGGAGGGCTGTGGCTGGGCCTCGGGAGGCTTGCCGCTGGCTGGGTCAGGGCTGGGGCCCACGCGCAGGGACGCTGCAGCCCACGAGCGGCGCTCGTCGTCTCCTCGTGCTCCCGCACTAACAGGAGCCATGGTGGGCGGCGGCGGCGGACGTCGGGGAGAGCGGAGGAGGCCCGTGAGGGGCCGGAACGAGCGGATCCGGCGACGACTCACGGATCCGGCCATGGAGGAAGTCGGAGGGCTCGGCGACGGATCCAGCGGCGGCGGCGAGCTCGAACTCCGGCGGTGGCGGCAACCTGCGGAGAGAGAGAGGCAGGGACCGTGAGGGAGAGAGAGGGAAAAGGAAGGAGAGAGAGGGGCGGGACTGGACGGAGGTGGTCGGCGACGGCGGCCCGGCGGGTTCTGTGGTGCTGGCCATGAGGCAGCGGCAAGGCGGCGGACGCTACTGGTCGGCGGGCTGGTGAACGGGAGGAGGTGGGGCGCGGCGCGGGCGCTGGGCGCCTCAGGCCCAGATCGGCCGGCATGGGCATGGATGGGATGGGCCGGGCGCCTGGGAGGCTGGGGCGAGGCGATGTGGCGACGCCTGGTTGGCCGGAGGCGGCGGCTGGGTGGCGGCCGGCCAACAGTGCGCGCCAAGTGGCGAGAGGAGGCCGGGAGGCGCCGGATTTCGAGGAGAAGGAGGTGGCTGCGGTTGGGAGGCGGCTAGAGGTAGGTGGAGGGCTAGGCTGCCCAAAATGGAAGGAGGGGTGTTTAAATAGGGTAAGGCTAGGGTTAGGGGGTTTGGGGGTTTGACCTCCGATCGCGATCCGACGATCGGGAAAAAGGGGGTTTTGGTGAGCGGGTGGGCTGTGACGAGAGGGTCTGGACTGAGGGAGAGAGGAGAAATGCAGCCCGCACGATTTCGAGACCAAACATCCGATTTAATATACCGACTATAACCCGTTATAAATATAACGGTTGGGCGATCAAACGAACTCCGAATGCGATTTAAACTTGGCGGCGGCCTGTCTACACTATAATAAGACCGCATGACAAGTTGCAACCCATTCCGAGAACATTATTATGCCACTAATAAAATAATATTTGGAGGTGCAGCAGGCGCGTGCAAGTGTATCGGACTCGAACGGACAACGGAGAGAACCGGCGGAACCCGAATGGATGCAAGTTTTGAAAAACATGCGGATGAAATGCAGATGATGCCATGAGATGAGATGCATAACAAAAACAAAATGCAAAACAACAGACAAAACCCAACCACGAAGGGAATAATAAATCACATCTCCGGAAAAGGCAAGAGTCGGAGTTACGAATATGGAAAGTTGTATCCGGGGTGTTACACTGACGCCAGCCTGCCACCACCCCTTTAGTACCGGTTCGTGGCACGAACTGGTACTAAAGGTTTAACACGAACCGGCACTAATGCATAGCCGTTCAAACCGGTACTAACGATACCATTAGTACCGGGCCAAAATCGAACCGGGACTAATGTGTCTCACATAAGGTCCTTTTTCTACTACTGAGGGGAAGCAGACGGCCGGGTTTTTCCATCGTGCGGGGTTTGGGGGAGGTCAAACGAGAGAGGTTTTTTCGTGCGGGAGGCAGAGCAACGAGGGCGGATGTAGGGAGACGGGACGCGGTCGGTTGGCAGGAAAAGGAAAGCTACACATTTTTTAGGCAGTAGAGATGATTGATGATAAGAAAGGGAAAATCACATCAATATAAGGAAATATCCCATCAATACTTGATTGATTGCGATTTACTTTTTATATGGTAACTAATCTGATCATCAATACTTGATTGATTGTGATTTATTTTTATATGGTAACTAATCTGATGGGTTTATGTGGATGGTGAAGCGAAAAGGCAGGTGGGAGGAGACGAAATAAAACCAACGAAAGTGGTGATACTATTTTATTATTTTAAATATGTTTATAAATAAAACCAGCGAAAAAATAACCGACGGACTATTCATCAAATTTTGTATATATACTATATATATATATATATATATATATATATATATATATATATATATATATATATATATATATATATATATATATATATATATATATATATATATATTTGCTATGAGCAGGAAAAAAAATGGTAAGCTCTCCACTTGAGAGGATTATTTAATGTCAGCCGTCAAATTGATCAAAGGGGTAAACTTGGGTATACAGAGTACTCATAGTTATTATTTACTTGGCATATTAACTTTGTCTCGAGTCAAAATTTCCAAACTTTGACCAAGTATATACAAAAAAGATTATTAACATCCACCATACAAAATCAACACCATTAGAATCAACATCCAATATATTTTCCATATTATATGTATTTGTTAATGTGAAAGTTTATATTATTTTCGATAAACATGGTCAAAGTTTATAAATTTTGACTTGGGTCAAAGTTAATATGCGGAGTAAATAGAAACAGAGTGAGCAAGTGTAATATGTTTAAAATCAAATAATTTTAGCGCATTCAATCCTTTCCTTGGAACATAGTCTTCCATATATACTACGTGTTTGATGAAAGAAATATTACCACACACGTACTCATTTCACATTCTACCGTTGTAGAAGAAAAATATTTTGTGCATCACGGAGACATGTAAATTTTAATATTTAATGACTATATTTTGTATTTAATACCTTTACCATATAAATGCTCAAAGATAATATCTCATGATTATATTTGCGTACTTGGTACGCATATGTGATACTCGCAATCAGGAGAGAGATACTTTTCTTTTATCTCTGCAGGGAGAGATATATGCAATCATGGGAAAGGTACTTTGATTTTTCGGAGGGTTAAAAAGGGAATTACAAAGAATTATGAAAAATGTATGTTACATTATGGAATTTTATAGAAAAATAAATACACCTAATATAATGGAATGGAGGGAGTCTCTTATAAGCGTACGTCGTAAAAATGATGAGCATAAGCTTGTAGATTACTTAAAGAAGTAAGAAATACTTAATTTTATGTGTTAAACAACGGGTATATGAAATCTTATAGGTGTATCAATGTCATAGTTTTGGGTCTAAAATACTTGCATGGTTATTTTTTTCGAATATTTTCAACAATATTTGTTGTACTAGCATTTATTTTACGTGCCAATACAAAAATATATTATACACAACCAAAACTAAGAGATAGCGATAGAATTAATTGGATTTTTATACATTTCCTTATTTAGTTGTGTTTTAGTTGTCATATTATTTCTTTCCTTGCTTATGAAAGTAAAGTGTCCATATTAGCCCTTCAGCATCATAAACATCATCTTAGCTCCCAAGAGGTAATAGAAATATTATCATCTGATGATTAAAAATGAGTGGCCATGTCAGTACTGGCCATATAACACTATTGATCAAGCCTTTATTTTGTGTCGTTTCCACTCTCATTTCCTCGCGATCCAAAAGCCACAAGACTATTTCCCTTATTTCTTTTGTAGAATCCACTTCTTTATTAAGTCTTAGTAATCTCATGGAAACTACAACCACTTTTTTCGACCACGTGGGGCCCACTCATCGATGGGTTACCACATATGTTCCACTCCACCAGAATGTCAATCGTGCACTGAGTCAGCAATGCTCCAACACATGCAAACTTGCCCACAAGGACATCCTGCCAATCCCTCTGCTATGTACGTCGTGCTTTCGAAGCTTCTTCGTCCTGCCTAGTGAGCTCTTTGCAAGGCCTGGTATCGTTCGACTCCGTGGACCTTCCTCCCCCCCGAAGCTCTTGGCCGCCACTTGACCTATTTGTGGCCTGGCCATTCCTAAGAAATTGTAGAAGATATAAAAAAAATATAGAAATACAAAATGTTTTTAATGAAAAATCTAAGTTTGAAAACTCTAGGAGTATTCGGGGCTATATTGAAGAACTATTTTTTTTGTGTCATGTATATCATACTTGTGATAATGATGGTTCTGTCCCGTTGACTCTTAAACAATGTTGAAAATACTGTATTTTTTCCATTATAATGGGCGAGAAACATACAGAGGGAGGAATTGTGAGGGGAAAATCCGGGCAAGAGATATCGGGAAAAACACTAGGTGTAAGAAATTGAGTTAAAAACTTTCAGAAAACACATTTTGTGGGAAATTAGGCGGGAGATATCAATGAAAAACGCACGGCAGGTAAGTTCTTTTCTGTCGGGAAGTCAACCTCGATAGTTGCAAAATGTGTCACCACAGTAAAATCTTATTGCACATAAAATATTTGGTCACATATTGCATAATTTTAGTTGTGAGTATTGAATATTCAAAAAGATGGATATTATACGTGGTGGCGTTCCGGGAGGCCAATGATGCGTTGTCATATAGTGGTTCCTAGACTGGCTAGGCGGCGATGCCAAGGACAACCACTACAATGGGTCACTCAACCATGACACGCTGGTTGTCACCACTTATAGCCACGTCAGGTTGAACTACGGCTCCGGCGAGCCCAACTATGTGTTGCCCTTAAACGGCGATATCAACATTGCGCTCTACCTCAAGCCGCCCAAGCCCAAGTAGGGCATCCATCTTCATGCTGCAGTGTGTTGAGGAGCCGCACGTCACCATCTTCATCCATGAGGCAGCGACACGTTGTTCATTGTGGCAACAGCGCTGCCCTAGCGCTGCCGATCACCCAAGCGGTAACTTTTTTGGTGGTGATATAACTAACGTATCTATCAAATGTATATTTTTCATACATGCATGCGTGTACGTAGCTGATCGATCCAAAGCTAGGTAGCTGCATGACACCATGCATGCACGCACGTAGCTGTACGTGATGCATGCACGTGGGTGTTGTACAGATGTACTCCTCTCGATCAATCGATTGGGTCGTGCCGGAAAAGGGCAACACGTCCGACGGAGAGCTCACAATGGACGCCGGTGCGTCGGCGAGCTTAGCGTAAGCGGCGGCAGCCTTCAAAACAGTCCTCGCCGGTGAGTCGGCGAGCTCGGCGTAGAACCGGACTTCCTCCCGCGAGTTGAGCGGCGGCGCCACGCGCGGATCACCGCCAGGAAGGAATCTACTAGCAAGAAAGGATCCACCTGTACATGGCGCCGGTACGGGAACGGAGCCGTTCGCGCACTCCACACGCGCATCGGATCGATCGAAGCAATACTAATCTTGCGCTCTTCTCAAGCTACGAGTTTCAACTCGAGAGCAATACGTGGACGTGTCCGGCCGGTGAGCTAAACACAGCTCACAGTGTCAATCCGTAAACTTTCAGATTCGATGATCTCTAATACCTATACCACCATCATCATCATCTCCACACACAACTTTCTGGATCGATCTCTTCTCTCCTCCCGTCTCCATCTTCTCCCGCCCCCTCGCCGGCGTCGCCCATGTTCGTGCCGCCGGCAGCTGCTCCCCTCCACGCCCCTATGCCGTCGCCGTGCATGCCTCTGCTGCCGCTACCGGCCGTTGGCTGCCCATCCGCCTATCGCGTCGTCGCCCTCGTCCAGTGGAGCCGCCCTCATCCAGGATGGCACAAGCTCAACTTCGACGGGTCGGTGCAGCACGACGGCTCTGGGCGTGCGAGCACTGGGGGAGTCATCAGAGACTCCTACGGCCGCGTCGTGCTCGCGTTCGCCAAGAGGACGCCGCACGCAGGTGTTGGCGTCGTCGAGGCAAGGGCACTCATCCGTGGCCTCCGCTTCGCTCTTGTGAGCGGATACGATCGACTCGTCGTGGAAGGCGACGATCTCACCTTGGTGTTGCTGCTCCTGGGCAAGTCAAAGCACACGCGTATACCAAGTGCCATGCACGCGGAGATCCGTCGACTTCTTTCCTGCTTCCGGGAGTATGAGGTGCAGCATGTGTACCGGGAAGGCAACCAAGTGGCGGACACCCTCTGCCACCAGGCGTATCGATGCCCCGGCGTGTGGAAGATGGATCAGCTGCCGCCACCGGCTGTTTGGGCCAAGGCCGAGGACGATCGCCACGGCGTCGTATACCCGCGACTCCGACCTGCCGCCACCGGCCGTTTGGGCTAAGGCCAAGGACGACCGTCACGACGTCATATACCCGCGACTCCGGCCAGCACCAACATGATGATGACACCAGTCAGCCGACGCTCTGAGTGGGTGCCACACTCCATGCAGTGTTAGTATTCCTTGCTACGTACTCATTAAGCTTTCCATACTATGCATGCACACAATAGTCTCTTTATCCTTTGTCTCTACTAGGTTCTGCAGCTACTACACTTAGAGATGATTCTAGTTTCTTTGAATCTCCGTCAACCACTATTAATTTTACTAGAGCTTTAGCAAGTCTCCAGCCGGGCAGCAAAACCCCAAAATGACGTGCATAACATAGTTCACTATATCCCAATTAATCTGGTCCTAAGCTAAAGGGTTTAAGTAAATAAAGGGCCTTTACAATAACAAAGTAAAATAAAGCAGATAACTGAGGAAAACTCATTTATGTACTGCAAGCAAGCACGGGACGGAGCGTAAAACGACTCGTTGCCAAAAAAGTAAAACGCCTGCTTGCTACCCGGCTTGTAGCAGGATTGGGAGTAGAATTGAACTTGTTGATGCACGCGTAATAATGTGAGCTGCCTAAAGGTTTGGAGACTGTGCTAATAGTTCTGTAAAATTAATATTGGTTGATCTAGATTCTTTGGCACTGGTGTCTTCTTTGAGTTAAACCTGCAGTTTCCTACGACCGACACGGGTTATTGAACTATTGTGTGCATGTGTGGGTGAAGCTTTGAGCGTAAGCAAGTCCTTGATGTAACCAGTTGAGTTTTGTAACCAATCTATGTAATGGAAGGAAACATTGTTGGCTTGAATTTTATGCAAAATTTGGAGTTACTTTTCATTCATATACATTTATCCTATTTTGCTTTTTCTATATAGCTTGCTTTGGTCGAAAATGTGTGCGTATTATGTATGAATGCAATAGTTGACCATCATCTGTCATCCTTCCAGTCATCCAACATGTTGTCACCCCTCCCCATCTCTCGCCAGAGCTGACAACAGTAGGCACTCCCACATGGTTGCTTGCCTAGGACGCAAGCGAGGCACTGCATGTCGCCACCCCCACCTCGAGGAGCCAATAACACCGCTGCCACAAATCGGTGAGAAGACGGCCATCAACGCCTCCCTCCACGCGAGAGGAGGGAAAGCGGCGCCCCAAAGCTATATCTCCCGCGAGATGGGGCGGCACACATCCACCTCCAACGTCGTGCATCGGGAGGCAGCGAGCAACCATGTTGCCACCACCAACTCTGCACCTTTCTTTCCCACCAACAATACAAGACTTAAAGGTGCTAATAATAATAATAATAATAATAATAATAATAATAATAATAATAATAATAATAATAATAATAATAATAATAATAATATAATGCACACGCACATTCTTTTGCTCCTTCCGCAAGCAAGTCCCACATGAGGGTTCTTTTTGCCTCCCGCCGGCGCTTTCGTCGATCTGCCTCGTCTTATGTGGCCTTAGGGCCATGGAGGCATGATGAATCCTGGGCCATGCCGGTGGGAGGGCTCATGATTTGTTTTTAGGCGTTTTCTTAGTTTTTTTTGATAAACTAGGCGTTTTCTTAGTTTGTTTAGAGTTTGTATCCTGTTTAGGAAGACAAGGCAGAGACAGCTCCCTAATGAGAGAATAATTAAGGTTCTTCACTCTTAGCGCCCGTTCC
Source organism: Aegilops longissima (assembly GCA_021605205.1). Lineage (NCBI taxonomy): Eukaryota > Viridiplantae > Streptophyta > Magnoliopsida > Poales > Poaceae > Aegilops > Aegilops longissima. The sequence goes on along the minus strand of CM038680.1, from coordinate 39,296,599 downwards.
GATGGTGCGTCTAGTGTAACCAGAGGGCGTGTGGAGATGTGTCTCCAGTTGATCTCCTGGGATTCAGTTAGTGTTTGTTGTCAGGGATCTGCTTGGATTTTGTCTGCATTCATCCTTCTACAGGTTGGTTCCATTCAGTCATTAGGGATCTGCTTGGATTTTGTCTGCATTCATCCTTCTACAGGTTGGTTCCATTCGATCTACACTTCTCTTCATCTGCGATGGTTGATGTTCTAGCGCATTGGTCTTTGGGGCCTTAGTACGACAACTTTCCGACTATCTACAACAGCAAGGTTTGCTCAGCTTCTTTGGGGAGGGCCGATGACAGCGGTGCACCCTCGAGACGCTCCAATGCTTGTAATTGTCGCTAACTTGTCCATGGGCATGGATGTAATTTTTATTGCGTCCTGAGTTCTTGTATTTTCATGATGCACATTCAGTTTGACATGCAGCTCATCCTGATTGAACCACTTGCAGATAGACCAGACCCATATAAAGTCTTTGGCACATTGCTCTCGATCACCCGAAGTGGTCATCGCATTGCGAAGTCCACAGTGGTTGGGAACAGCAACATAAACAAGGACTAGTAATTGACAGACATCGATATTGAGCGACAAGCAAAGCACAAGTAGGCAACAGCCGAGAAACCCATCCATTTTTATTTTATGTACAATAACTATCACCAGCTATATCATTTGGCACACTTCCACAGCTACCGGCCAACAGAGAAAAACAAGTCCCGCTCATCTTGCCTTTTTACATAATAATACTTCCATGTCTCGGCTCTTCGGCGCCTTCCCACTTTTGGGGGTAACGACGTCGGCATCATCAATCTCAATGGCACCAAACTGTCACTGCCGTGCATCCGCATCTGAAAGCAACAAATGCATCAAGTCAAGAAAAGTATAAAACAACACAGATCCTAGAATGTAGAACAAATTACTAGTAAATCTATAAAAGCAAGCTCATCGATCTATCGATTCAAATAAAATGCCTAGTATTGACATGCAATAAATATATGAATCTACGGCATCGATAGAAATATATGTAATCTCTGCTCTAACAAAATTCCAACATGATATACTTCACAACATGAGGGATCAAGAGAAAAAAATTTATACGGATCACAACATGATATACTTGACCCTGATTTACTCTCCCCAACAGTACAGTCCCTTGCTAATTTACAAGTGACAGCCATACACTCAAATTCACAGCACTAGCATATGTGAAGATAGAACTAGCTAGGACTGGAAATCGAAGTCCATAAGTTCTCTATTAATTAGATGCCACACAGGGACCCATAAGGGACAAATATGCCAAGCAACATGATATTTCAGAGTTTGGACAACAACAAGAGCTATCAACACAATAGCTAATGAACAAGCAAGACACAAAGCAACAGCCACCTATACTACATTCGGTAAGTGGATTTTTTTAGCTTGGGTGGATTAGCAAACTAGCAGCACTCCCAAGAAAATAAAGCACTAACTTTCCTCTGACTTATAGAAAACATGTGTAGCCAACAAATACACGATGACATGACAAAAAAGGTTTGGAATTAGAACAACTTACGATCATAGTCTGATCAAAGCGGAGGAAAAACATGTATGTTGCTTCAATAACAACAACTATAGATTTCTCTGCACTTTGGCTGTCTAGTAACATGAGACGACACAACAAATTTGTTGCAGACACAGAACAAGTGGAGTCGTTGTAAAACAGGCCCGTGCATGAAAAATCTCAGCAAAATATATTTTCTTGGAACCACAAATTAATCTCAGTGTACTGCTGCACATTAATACAATCAGAAAGATCTACATATGTGGAAAACATAGTAATCATGCCTCCTGTGCACTTAAAGTCTATAAAACCACCCAAAGATTGAGGAAGGGGAAAATGTGAAAGTACAGATGCATGACTCGATGAGTTTATTTACATAACTTTCAGGTACTATAAAAAAGACCTAACTTTGGGTGCTATCACAGAATCAGAGCTAACTTAGCACTTGAAGCCTAAATCCACTAAAGCGATGGCACTGGTTATTATCAAAGAATCACGAGAAATTCAAGTGTTGCCATAACAGACCATCAATCACCACAGCAAGAAAACTAGGAACTTACCACGGCTCAATGACCGTGGGCACACAGTGGAGAGGAATCAGTGGCTTACCTATGACGGACTCATTGGTGATGTTGGGCGCCTTCTTCCCCGCGCACAGCAAATGGTCTCTAGTCCACCTGCGTGAGGAAACCACATGAGGAAAAAAGAGAAACAGCATAGATCTACATGCTTTGGATGATGAAAATACTGAAGTATCAAACTGCATAAGTAGATAGCAATCAAGTACAGAATGTGCACACACACACACATATATATAAGGGGTTTGTTTTAATTAATTAATATGAGTATACAGAATGTGCCTATATGCACATAGCCTCGTCTTCTTCCAGTCAAGCCCAACTCAGTGACAATTCATCGTATTAACTTTCAATCAGGTAAAAGGGCCAGAACTATGGTGGCCTTTCTGTCCGATCCTATTGTGAGCTCATGATATGTAACTCGATACAGATCCGAACCAGACGACAAAATACATATATGATCTGGCATCCGGCATCTGCGCACGGAACCACGCCTTCCAAATCAAATGGAACACACACACACACAAACAGAGAGAGAGAGAGAGAATGGTACCTCAAGAGCTCCATGGCATCGGCACTGGCAGGGTCGGCCGAAGGCCACCCACCACCATGGTCAGATCGTCGCCCGAGTGAGCGCCAGCACAATCCAATGGACTCATTGGTGGTGTTGGTCACCTTCTCCCCGGTGCACACTGCGTGAGGAAACTTCATCATCAGGAAAAATAAAAGACAGAGGCCCCACAGCAAGCCAAAACTTTATCGCACTGGACGAAGGACATGTACCAGCTAGTCTCAAACACGTACCGCAGATTACAAGAATACTAGCATATCTTGCACTTGTAGTCTGCAGCCTTGATTCAGAAGCTTGTCAGCACCTTCCGGGGAGCAAGCTTGGCTGCACCTGATTGCATGTTTGCCAAATACATCAGCAATGCACAGACGATGAACATGATGACAGAAGGGAACTTAACAATCTAATGTAGAACTTATTCGTAAAAGCATGTAATACTGTACATTACTTAGAATTATGAAAACTGTGAGAAATTAATTAAAAGCGCATATTTATTGCATCCATGGTAAACAATTAGCAGGACTCCCAGGGAAATAAAGCACCGAAGTTCTGTCTATTAGAAAACATGTGTAGCCACCAAATATGCAATGATGTGACAAAAGAAAGGTTTGGAATTACTGTGTGTTGTTTCAATAACAACATCAATTAATAGACTGATCGGCACTTTGGCAGTCTGGCGACATGAGATGACACACCAAATTTACTGCAGACACCGAACAAGTGCAGTCGTTGTAAAACTGACCATTACATGAAAAATCACAGCAAAATGAATCTCCTTGGAACCACAAATTAATCTCGATGTAATGCTGCACAATAATACAATCAGAAAGATCTAAATTTGTTCAAAACATGGTAATCATGCCTCCTGTACACAAAAAGTATTGAACACACAACAATCCTAGTGAAACCACCCAAAGTTTGAGGGGAAATGTGAAACTGAAAGTTCATATGCATGATGCGATAGGCTTATTTACATATATCCTTCACGTACTACCAAAAAATCTAACCATCAAACTGCATGAGTACAGAATGTGCCTACATGCAAATAGCCTAGTCGTCTTCTTCCTATCGACCCCAGCGTAGTGACGCCTCACCATATTAACACTCAATCTGGTAACACTTGAGGGCTAAATGTACCAAAGATGTGACATTGGTTATTATCACTGATCACAGGCCATGAATCACCACAGAAAAAGAGCAAGGAATTGTCATGGCAACATGGCCAGTTTAAAACTCACCACAGCTCGATGGCCGTGGGTGCACAGAGCGTGAGAGAGCAGACGAGACGAGCCAGCGGCTTACCAATGTAGGAGTTGAAGAAGAAGCCACAGGAGGAGGAGAGGCAGGGCGGGAGGCGTCGGGATGAGCGTCGGCGCAGTCCGACAGACTAACCGGTGATGTGAGCGACGCACCAGCGCACAGCAAATGGCCCTTGTGCACCTGCGTGAGGAAACTACATCAGCTAAATGATCAGGGAGGAAGAAAAACTTTATTGTTTCAGTAACAGTAGCAACTGATAGATTTCTCGGCACTTTTGCAGTCTAGTAACATGAGACTCAACAACAAATTTATTGCGGACACAGAACAAGTGCAGTCATTGTAATACTGACCCGTGCATGACAAAATATCAGCAAAATGAATTTTCTTGGAACCACAAATTAATCTCAGTGTACTACTGCACGGTAATACAATCAGAAAGATCTAAATCGGTTGAAAACTCAATAATCATGCCTCATGTGCACTTAAAGTATTTAACACGCGATGGTTCTAATAAAATCACCCATAGTTTGAAGGGGGGATGCGAAAGTACAGGTGCATGGCTCGATAAGCTTATTTACATAGTATCTTTCAGGTACTATAAAAAGACCCAACTTTGGGTGTTATCGCATTATCAGAGCGAACTTAGCACTTGAGGGCTAAACCCACTAAAGCGGTGACGCTGGCTGTTATCACAAGATCACTAGAAGTGCAAATGCTGCCATCACAGACCATCAATCACCACAGCAAGAAACGCAGGCAGACCATCAATCACCACAGCAAGAAACGCAGGAACTTACCACAGCTCGATGACCAACATAAAACTTGTCACGACTCGATGGCCGTGGGCACACAGTGGAGAGGAGTCAATGGCTTACCTATGACGGACTCATTGGTGATGCTGGTCTCCTTCTTCCCCACGCACAGCAAACAACCTCTTGTGCACCTGTGTGAGGAAACCACATCAGGAAAAAAGAGAAACAACACAAATCTGCATTTTGGATGATGAAAATACTTAAGCATCAAACTGCATGAGTAGATAAGTAATCAACTACAGAGCGTGCAAATAGATAGTAATGACATGAAGCAAGTAATCTGACAGCAAGTACCACTGATTCATGAATAGATCAAAGTATAGTGGATTTAGCTGTACAAATGGAACAAACAATGAAACAACTCTGCCAAGAATGAGACTAATGAGCTGGTTCATTTGGAAAATTAATTCAAAGATTACATCTGTTAAACTGCAATGTCTGAACTGATAGCAACATCTGATGCACATCACTTTGCTAAACAAAAGTTGTAAATAGACAATTTGATAATTCATGCTCTTCTAGAGAGAAAATATGACAATCATGTTTGCTTAGCTATTCGTAAACCAACAAATCGAAACAAATTGCGAAAAGTTGACAATGTGGATAGACTGTCTTTAATCTCAGCCTACGGTCAAAAAACTGACTTCCATTACAGCAGAAGTAAAAGAAAGGGACACCAAAACATACCAAAAACAGAACCAGCATCATCATGGTACAAGGAGACAATTCAATTTCACAACAACATCACAAGATCCAAACACTAAACCATTAGCTCGATGGCCAGAAGACAATCACCACATATCATAATCACTATATCATCGGCTCAGTGGCCTAAGCAGACCAGAGCACAGTATGGACATAGCTTGGAAGCTAGTTCCAAGAGCAGACAGAGGAGGAAGGAGAGACAAGGTACTCACCTTAGTTGTAGCCCAGAAGGACAGTCATGGGAGCACAGATCATCATACTGTGTACAGACTGCTGGATGGTCTCAATGTCGAGCCCCTTTAACTTTAGAGCAAACTCCAACCGGCCCTTGAACTTATCAGGTTCCCTCAGCCTATAAGAACCACGAGTTCCAAGTTTTCTCATTTTTTTCCTTTACCAATACCCTCCTGTAATATTCAAACAAGCAAAGTCAGGCCTTTCTTGAATGGACATAACACATAATGATAGCATAACAGTATTTGAGATTAATCAGCACATAGTCATGCTACAGGAAAATTCAACAGTGATTCCATCATGAACCCAGATAAGCTAGACCAAGACCACACATAATAAATCTATTATCAAAAGTATGACTAGAGATAGATAGATAGATAGATAGATAGATAGACAGTATCATGTTTTTTTTTTTTTAGACAACCTCACATGCTTTATTCATTCTCCATAATGTTGAAAGGTACAAAATCAAGCTCTCCGGGTTGGCCCAACCACACGTGACGGCCAACCCCCAGAGACAAAGCATATTTAGCAAGATTGTGAGCCTCGAAATTCAAGCTCCTAAACTCATGAACTACTTTACATGACATAAAAGAAGTAACGCGATGTATTATTTCATGCACTATAGCTCCGTACTCAGACGACGAGCCCTTGTGAACATCCTCAACCACCCGCTTGCAATCAGATGCAATTTGTATTTTGTTTTCATAAAGATCTTCTGCCAAAGCTTGCCCCTCCCTTACTGCAATAGCTTCCAACGTACTCGCGTCAGTGATGAACTTGATTTTTAAAGCTGACGCTCCTAAGAACCTGCCATTGTAGTCACGGCACACCACTCCCACTGCACCACCATCTCCTTCATTAGACACCGCCGCATCCACGTTCATTTTTACATGATCACCCGGCGGTGCCAACCATCCAGTTGGTCTGCGACTGGCTTGTTTCTGAATCCCCCTCTCTCCTTTCTCAAGAAGCTCCAGATCTCTCAAGTAATGTATTATGAAACAATTGGTAGAGAACGGGCTGTCATAAATCTCTTCGTGTATAGCTCTCCTTCTCGATCGCCAAATCGCCCAAAGAGTCACGGCCATCCGGGTGAATTCCTTCTGTGATAGCACGTCATGCATTGTGAAAATCCAGTTCTTGGCGTCAAGGGACAAGTTATCAAGAATAATCTCCACTGTTTCTTCAGAGCAAAGAGACCAAACACTTCTGGCCATTACACAGTCTATCAGCGCATGCTTCCAATCATCTTGCGCGGAACAGAAGGCGCACACACTTGTCGTCGCCATGTTCCGATGATGCAATACCCCCGCTGTTGGGATTGTTTCGTGGCAAAGCCTCCACAAGAAATTTTTTATTTTGGATGGAACCTTAATATGCCACAGAGATGTCCAAGCTGCTTCCTCTGTTGCCTCATTTGAGTGTCCACCTGCCGGCTGTAGAAGTTCCTCCCCCTGTAATTTCAATCTCAACAAAAGTTTGTACACTGAACGTACAGAAAATACTCCCTTGTCATCTTCTCCCCATGCCCAAAAATCATCAATGATTCTGGTACAAAGCGGTATTTTGAGGATTGTATTAGCATCAAAAGGCAAGAAAACTCTTCGTATCTTTGCTTCAATCCAACTTGCCGAACTGGAATCAATTAGTTCATCAACTCTCTCCGGTTTTTCAGCTACCCGACACACTAGTGGTCTCATAAGTCCAGAACGGGGAAGCCAATTCTGATCCCATATTCTTGTATCCTTCCCAGTTCCAATTCTTCGAATTAAACCCTGCTCTAATCCTCCTCTTCCCTCCAATATAGATCTCCAAATCTGCGATGGCCTTCCTCCTAACTCTGCCTCTAAGAAAGGAGTCGAAGGAAAATATTTAGCTTGCAAAATTCTTGCACTCAAAGTATTTGGAGACTGTATTATGCACCATGCCTGTCGAGCCAGCAGGGATAAGTTAAACAGGTCCATATCTCGAAATCCAAGTCCTCCCAAATATTTTGATTTAGTGCACACATCCCATGATACCCAGCAGGGCTTCCTTTTTCCTCTCTTACTTCCCCACCAGAACTGTCTAATCATCGACGTTATACTTCCCGTGATGCCTCTGGGAAGCCGGAAACATGACATGGAGTAAACAGGTATAGCCTGGGCCACTGCTTTTATTAGGACCTCCTTGCCAGCATAAGATAGAAGCTTCTCCATCCACCCTTTTATCTTCTCCCATACCCTGTCTCTTAGGTATTTGAAGGTACCATTCTTAGCGTGCCCCACCTCAGTTGGCATCCCTAAATATCGATCACTCAGCTGCTCATCATGAACCTGTAAGGTGTCTTTAATCCCATCCCTTAACACCTGTGGACATCCCTTGCTAAAGAAGATCGATGACTTCTCATTATTAACTTTCTGACCTGATGCATTGCAGTAAGCCTCCAACAGGTTTGATACTACTTCTGCCCCTTCTGTACTTGCCTTGAACAGCAACAGGCTATCATCAGCAAAGAGCAAGTGGTTGACAACCGGGGCTGTCGGCGCCACCTGAACTCCTGTGAAAGCTGACGACTGAGGAACTGATTTCAGTAAGCACGAAAGGCCCTCCGCTGCTATCAAGAAAAGGTAAGGGGAGATTGGATCTCCCTGCCGAATACCTCTGCTAGGTTTGAACTCCTCCAACTTTTCACCATTGAACAAAACTGAAAAGGAAACTGATTTGATCATGTTCATTACCACCTTTATCCACTCCTGAGCAAAACCAAGCCGCTCCATCATTGCTTGAAGATAATCCCATTCGAGCCTGTCGTAGGCTTTCATCATATCTAGCTTTAGAGCACAATGACTGTTTTTCTTTGATTTGCTCCCCTTCATAAAATGCAGACATTCATATGCTGAAATTATATTATCTGAAATAAGTCGCCCCGGGACAAAAGCAGACTGTTCCTCTGAGATGATGTCTGGTAGAATTTGCTTCAATCTGTTTGCAATCACCTTCGAAGCAATTTTATACAGTACGTTGCACAAGCTAATCGGTCTGAACTGACTGAGCAAAGATGGGTTCATTACCTTTGGTATGAGGACCAGAAAAGTATCATTGATACACTCTGCATCTTCCTCCCCCCTTACTATCCGAAGAATAGCCTTAGTCACTTCGGCCCCACACACATCCCAGTGGCGTTGGTAGAAATGTGCCGGGAATCCATCCGGCCCCGGTGACTTTGTAGGGAACATCTGAAAGAGAGCAGCTTTAACTTCTTCTTCTTTATAATCTGCACACAGAATTTCATTCATCTCAGAGGTGACCTTTCGCGGAACATGATCCAGAACCGCCTCCATGCCCCTCACCCCCTCGGATGTATACAGATTTTTGTAAAAATTTGTGACCAATACTTTTAGCTCCTCCGGATCATCTACCTGAATCCCTAGGGAATTCATCAAAGCCTTGATCATGTTCTTCTTTCTTCTCATGCTTGCTCTCATATGAAAGAATTTCGTGTTTTTGTCTCCCGCTGTTAGCCATTCGATTCTTGAACGCTGCCTCCACAACAACTCCTCCCTGTGATACAACTCAACCAGCCTCTCATTCACCTTCCTCTCTTCGTGGGTGGGACCCGTTCGACTCGGCTCATCTCGGAGCTCTGCTAGTTTCTTCTTCAAAACTGTTATCTCCCGGCGTACAGACCCAAAGGTTCGTCGGTCCCATCTTCTCAAGTTACTAGACAACTCAGCCAGCTTCATTTTTAGGTCCTCCACTCTGTCTCCCTCCACAGAAGCCGCCGAAGATGCAGCTATTGTACCTTTCAGATCCTCATGAGTTTCCCAAGCAACCTCATAGCGAAAAATCTTCTTCTTTAGTTGTTGTTGCTCCATCCCCCCATTAAGCTCCAGCTGTATCGGTCCATGATCTGATGATGCTGAGGTTAAATGGTTAACACATGCAAGAGGAAAAAGAGAGCTCCATTCAGCCGAACCAAGAGCCCGGTCCAGTCTGACTCTCGTGTAAGAACCCCCCGTCACCTTCTTTTCAAAAGTCCAAACCTCCCATTATACCCAATATCCATGAGCATGCAAGTATCTATCATATCCCTAAATCCTTGTATCTGAGCATTGCTCCTTTCTCCAATTCCCTCATGTTCTTCTGTGCGTAAAACTTCATTAAAATCTCCTATGCATAGCCACGGGAGAGTGCTCAAACCAGCTATGTTTTTCATTGTTTCCCAAGTCTGGTGTCTAAGGTGTGTTTGAGCTTCACCATACACCACTGTCAGTCTCCATGGGTCAAAACCTGGATCCCTCACCTCACAGTCCACATGGTAATCCGAATAACCAGTAACACAAATGTTTATTGCATTATTCCAGAACAAACCGATACCTCCTTTTCTACCTACACTGCTGATGGCATAGCCATTGTCAAACCCAATAGAAGTAGCAAAACTTTCTACCCTAACTTTATCAATTTGAGTTTCTACTATACAAAGCAAGGTAGGGGCAAAATTATTCGCGATATCGCGAAGTTCACGAATTGTCGAGGCTTTGCCCGCACCCCGACAATTCCAACATATGATACTCATTGTTGCCGGCGGCACTCCTCGGGGGAGCCCGCCAATGCATCATTGTTTCCACATGTTCCTTCCTTCAACCCCTGTTGTACTTCTTCGTAACTGCCCGTTTCCTTACTATTGAGGCTTCTTCCCTTCACATCACCTTTCTTCGGCCGCTTCACTTCCTTCCTTGGCGATACATACACCGGAGGTGGAGGCGGACTCTTCTGCTCTCCAACATAACCATCGCAGCTTGACAACCCTCCTTCTTGGATCCTCGTCCTGGTTCATATCTCTGCATCTGCAAGCTGGTCCCAGTATTTTCAGCCGAGGACCTTTTCAGCGACCCCCCTACTGTTCCATTCACATCTTCCATTGGCACCATTCCTCCGCACTTCTTCACACCGGCTAGGCTAGTACTCCCCTCTGGTGTTTTGCCTTTCCCAACTACTTGGTTCATCATCTGCACGTTTCTTTGCACCCTTCCATCATCGCCATGTGATCTCGGGTCAACTCCATAAGCTTCTTCGGTAGTCTGCGTTGGGCGGGCGTTGTAACGCCAGCTCTGATCAGAGTTATACTGCTCCCTTCCCCTACCGCGACCCCCCATCGAAAAACCTCCTCGCCCTCGCTGTGATTGCGCAGACCCTCTCCCAGCCGCTCGTGTTCTCAAGTTATCTGCATATAAGAAATCCCCCCATTCAAAAGATTTTTCGTCATGCACACCCTCACCGCACTCCTCATGCCAATGCCCAAACTCTCCACAATTGTAACAAAAAATTGGCAGTTTTTCATACTTCACGTGATACTTGACCCTCTCTTCACCTTTCTTTGCAGTCACAAATCTTTTGATCTTTGCTTTAACATCAATCTTAACTCTAACTCTCACATATTCGCCAAAGAATCCTGCCGGCAACTTTAACTGCACCTCCTTCACTTCGCCAATTCGCGACGCAAGCCCTTTCACTGCCGGCTCAATGAGAAAATTGTCAGGTAGTCGATGGATCTGAGCCCACACCTCCATCTTATCCAGCTTGAACGAGTCAGGGTTTTTGAAACCATCATACTCTTCCAATATCACTGCCTGATCCCTGAATAGCCATGGACCATCTAGCATTGCCTTCTTCCAATCTGCAAGACAGCCGAACTGTGCTGTAAATAGATTCTCTTTGATCTTCCTCCAGACTACTAACTTAGCCGGATTCCAGGCTGCCCTCATATCCACATACAGTGCGTTAGGGCTGAAAGTTCTTGCTGTATGAACCCTCACGATCGCCAGCCATCTCGCCGAGTCCATCATATCCGGGAGCTCCTCTTCCCACACGAAATCATCATCTTCTTCCTCCTGCAGGGTTAGACGGGCTAAAAGTTCCTCCGCCGTCTCCTTTCCCTTCCCCCTCTGAGAACTCCTTCCTTTCGCCATGGCCCCGATCTGATCTGCTTGATATTGGATCCAGACTTCTGGCACAACGATCTGGAGACCTCCCTCACCCGTCAGACGGCACCCTTGTAAAGGACTCGATCGCAGTCGTGAGCAAACGACCGGAGGTAGGATTCCGACGGAAATCGCCGGAAGACGTCGAAACCCTAGTTTTCGCCTAGGGGACTTGCTGGTCCTTCGATATTTATAGACAGTATGGGCCCAAGCCCATCATATATATCACTTAGGGCCCAAGCCCATGAGGATAAGCTGACCTAGAAGGGGCATCCAGTCCTCCTGTTCCAAGTGGGAGCCGCCACACACACTCACACTCACGCTGCAGGTACTCCTCTCTCCCTGACTCAACATGGTATCAGAGGCCAGGTTGGCGGAGCTGACGGACGGCGCGCGCCCGGCGAGGCGGCGGGATCCCGCGAGGCGCGGGCGGGCTGCTGCTCGGCGACGACGGTCAAGGCGTCAACGTGCTGCTGCGCGACGAGTGGTCGGGCGCTGGCGCCGCTGCGCTGCTGCGTGCAGCACGGGCCGACGCGGCAGAGGACGGAGGGACTCGCGACCTGAAGGCTGCGCAGGTGCTGTCCATGCGGAGGAGTGCTTGCGTGAGTGCGCGAGGTGCTGCTGGAGTTTCTGTGCTGCTGCTGCTGCGTGAGGCAGCGGGAGGAGGTAGGAGAGGTGGTCCTGGAGCTACCGTTGTTGCTGTTGTTCCTTGGGAGGAAGAGTCTGTCCATGCGAAGGAGGAGTGCTTGCGTGAGTGCGCGAGGTGCTGCTGGAGTTTCTGTGCTGCTGCTGCTGCGTGAGGCAGCGGGAGGAGGTAGGAGAGGTGGTCCTGGAGCTGTCGTTGTTGCTGTTGTTCCTTGGGAGGAAGAGGTGTTGCTTGCTGCTACTGGTGGTGGTCAGTGCTACTGCTGCTGTGGGCTGTTGTTGTTGGGTGTGTAGAGGCTGTGTCTGTTGCTGCTACTGAGTGTTGCTGCTTCCACTCCTCCCGACTGAAGATGGCTGAGCCAACAGGCCTTGCTGAGGCTTTCGAGAAGCTTCCTAAGATCTTCGAGGAGTCGAAATCTGGGGCCATCGTTCCTCGACAGGAAGTGGCTCAGAAGATCGAACTGTCGCCCATGGACATGAAGTTCGAGGGGGCTACCAATTATCTGAGCTGGTCCCGGAGGGCGTTGCTGGCTGTGGAACAGAAGGAGCTTGATGGGCACTTGTTGGGTGTTGTTGCTGAACCAGGAGACAAGACTACTGTGGAGTGAAAAGAATGGAAGGTCATAAACTCTGTGCTCATTGGCTGGTTGTTGAACTCGGTGGTGCCCCCCATTGGACGCTCTGTGGAGGGGCTATCCACATCCGCTGTGATATGGACGACTCTGTCCACCTTGTACTCAGGTAAGGGCAATGTCATGCTAATTGCTCAGATTGAGGGGAAGATCAGTCGGCTGCATCAAGGCGACGACATGTCAGTGATGACATATGTGGCAGAGCTGCAGGCTTTGTGGGCAGAGCAGGATAACTGCAACCCTTTGGAACTCTACGATGCGGCTTGCATCGAGTCAGAAGCGCAAGTGGATTGCACGGCGTGTGCTGAAACTGTTGGAGGGCATAGAGGTTGTTTTCATGGCAGGAGGGCATCCTGTTGCACCAACCTCTCCTGCCCTCTATTGAGGAGACTATTGCTGCTATGTCTCAAGAGGAGGTGCGGCTATCTCTTGAGCATGCAGACATGAAGGTTGTGTGCCGTCTTGACATTTGCGATCCTTGGCGCATGGAGTGGAGCGATCCCAATAAATGTCATATTTGTGGGAGGCAGGTCTTTGGAAGTGGGCGTGTCCAACTCGTGGCGAGGCGGGGATACAACGGAGGGGAACTGGCAGAGGCAGGATTGCTAGAGGCGAGGTGGATACTCGGGGACCTCAAGGGTCAGCTTCTAGGGCCGAGGTGGCTACTCAAGACACTCGGGGATCGGAGGGCTCACATGGCAGTGGCAGGAGACACTGGGGACGTCAAAAGGCAAAGATGAGATGATGTTGACTATGGAGACTTTGCTCTCGGGCCTCCACCGATGAAGGTAATCCGAGCAGGCATCTCTTGCTTCTAATGGGAGTGCTCCAGAGTGGGTTCTCGACTTTGGAGCATCTAAGCATGTTGCTAGTAAATCTTGCGTGTTTGAGTCTTACACTAAGCACCCTCCGTCTCACACGGGCACTATGCAAACTGCTGATGGCACAAACCAGCTGTCATAGGGGTTGGCACGATCAAGTGCACTCCGACCATCTCCTATCCTCGGTTTTACATGTGCCGCTTTTCTGTCAATTTGGTCTCCTTCAAGGTGCCCTAATTGATCAAATTGTTGTCGTGTGATCCTTGACAAATTTGGTTGCGTGATTCAGAGCGACAGACAGGCAGACAGTTGGGACTGGCACCAGCGTAGGGGCTCTGGTACATGGACCAGGAGGTGCAGCCGGACTTGGTGTGTGCTGCGACCATGGAGGACAAGGAGAAGGAGGCGATGATCCATCACTGTAGGATGGGACATGTATCTTTTGATAAGATGAGTAGAATCTTTCCGGATGTTATGTGTGGGATAGGCAAGGGCAAGTTGACATGTGATGCTTGCGAATATGCCAAACACACACGAGCCTCATATGTGAGTAAGGGGCTTAGGAGCATATCTCCTTTTATGCTTATTCATTCGGATGTATGGAAGAGCCCAGTTGTATCAATGAATGGAATGAAATACTTTGTGACATTCATCGATTGCTATTCTCGTATGACCTGGATTTATTTGATGCGTCACAAAGATGAGGTGTTTAGCTGTTTTCAAAATTTCGATGCCTTGGTGAAGAATCGCCAGTGCAGTGCGGTGATCGGGGTGACAATGGGATGAGTATGTGAACAACACATTTGGGGCCTACTTATGCGATCAAGGTATTCTTCATCAAACTTCGTGCCCAGACACCCCTCCTCAAAATGGAGTGGCGGAAAGGAAAAATCGGCATATTCTTGAGGTTGCTCGGTCATTGATGTTTACGATAAATGTGCCCAAATTCTTGTGGAGTGAAGCAGTGATGATGACCACATACTTGATCAACCGGACACCATCAAGAATACTAAGCATGAAGTCTCCGTGTGAGCTAGTATATGGAGAAACTAAGTTTGTTGTTCCCCCAAAATTGTTTGGCAAGACTGTTTTGTTAGTGATCACCGCCCTTACATTGGGAAACTTGATCCATGAGCGGTGAAGTGTATTTTTCGGGCTATTCTTCTAGTCACAGGATATAAATGTTGGTGTCCCTCGAGAAACGCAGGTTTGTCGGTATGGGCGTAACCTTGGAGTCTCGAGCCATTCTATGGTGAGCCAACAGATCTAAGTGTGTTGTTTCAAGAGCTTGACCATTTACGTTACATCTTGGGATGGTCAAGAGGGGAGAAGGTCGTGTCTCACACTCGGGAGGATTCTATGGGCACTAACATTGATGATGATGTGCAGGTTCAAGTCCGACCAATTGTGGGTACAATTCGGTTGGTACTCTCGCGATGGTGATGTGTAGGTTCAGTCCGACCAACAGTGGGTTCCATTCAGATTGGTAATCTCCACTCCTGTTCGGATCGGTGGCGAGAATATTCCCTAGTGTCTTGTCGACGGCAGCCACAAGTGCCACAAGTGCATAGCTCATCTGACACACGTCTGGTCTATTCACGGCGGTAACCACTTGTGCAGGAGGAGCAGCAAGTGCAGGGGGAGCAATCAGTGCAGGGGGAGCAACAAGGCAGTGGTGCAAGCTCATCTGACATGGTGGAACTGCCTATTGCGTTGCGAAAGGGGACACGTGAAGCGGCACAGAAGGCTTTACCACCGAAGTTTTTTGATGATCATGACATTGAAAATTGTGTGTCTTATGAGGCTTTGTCTCCTTCCTATAGAGTGTTTGTTGCCTCTCTTCAAACTGTGTCAATCCCAAAGGATTGGAAGGCTGCAAAGCAAGATCCGAAGTGGCGTGAAGCGATGATAGAAGAGTTGGAAGCACCGAGGAAAAACAAGATGTGGGTGCTAACCACATTGCGGCGAGGAAAGAAAGCGATGAGTTGTAAGTGGATCTATACGGTGAAGCGAATCCGAGGGAAGGTGGAGCGGTATAAGGCCGATTGGTCGCCAGAGGATATAGTCAAACTTATGGAATGGACTATGACGAGGCGTTTGCTCGATGGCAAAGATGAACACGAGAAGGATATTGGTTTCTGTGTTGCAAACTTTGGGTGGAAGTTGCATCAATTAGATGTCAAGAATGCCTTCTTGCATGGTGAGTTGAGGAAGAAGTGTACATGGAGATACCACCAGGTTTTGGTACTTCACGGACCACGGGAAGGTATGCAAGTGAAGAAATCCTTGTATGGATGAAGCAATCGCCAAGGGCTTGGTTCGATAGGTTCGGATGTGTTGTCCATGCTATGGGGTATGGTCGATGTAATGGTGACCACACGGTGTTCTACAAACACTCACTCTCGATCGGAAGATCACCATCCTTGCAGTTTATGTGGATGACATTATCATCTTTGGAGATGATAAGGAGGAAATAGAGAGATTGAAGGGTGTCTAAGCAAGGAGTTTGAGGTAAAGGATTTGGGCAACCTAAAATACTTCCTTGGCATTGAAGTGGCTCGGACAGAGAAGGAATATCTTTGTGCCAACGGAAATACACCTTGGATCTCTTGAGTGACATGGGCATGATGGGATGTCGTGCAGCCCCCACGCCGATTGAACAAAATCATCGAGTGTGACTCAATCGGTGAGTGGTGAATAAGGAAGATTATCGAAATTAGTTGGGAGGTTATTGTACTTGTGTCATACCGGCCCGACATTACGTATGCCATGGGTGTGGTGGCGGATACATGCATGAACCAAGGAGTGGGCATCTTGATATTGTGCATGAATTCGAGATACTTGAAGGGACTCGGGTAAAGGGTTGTGGTTTGCGAAGAGTGGACATCTTGAGGTGGATGGCTATAGTGACTCGATTGGGCGATTGTCAAGATGATAGAAGATCAACTTCAAGAGCTCTTGTGTGTTTGTGGGAGGAAATTTGGTGTCATGGAGAAGCAAGAAATGCATAGTTGTGTCTAGATCAACAGCAGAAGCTGAATCTGAGCATTATCTCAAGGGTTGTGTGAGATGCTCTGGGTGAAGTACCTCTCGAGCGAGTTGAAACTTCCGAGGAAGGGCCCTTGAAAGTGTGGTGTGACAATCGATCGGCTATAGCCATTGCTAATAACTTGACTCAACATGATAGGACAAAGCATGTGGAAATTGATCGCTTCTTCATTAAGGAGAAACTTGATTTGGGATCATCGGCCTTGGTCATGTCGGTTTGTTTTGATTGCTTGACAAAGGGACTAGGAACAAAGGACTGTAACTTGGCATGTGACAAGATGGGAATGATAGATATCTACCACCCATCTTGAGGGGGAGTGTTGAACCAGTATGGGCCCAAGCCCATCATATGTATCACTTAGGGCCCAAGCCCATGAGGATAAGCTGACCTAGAAGGGGCATCCAGTCCTCCTGTTCCAAGTGGGAGCCGCCCCACACACTCACACTCACGCTGCAGGTACTCCTCTCTCCCTGACTCAACAGAAACAAACATGAAAACACTAAATTCTATAAAAATCACAGTAGCATGAATTTTGGCAGCACAAGGAAATAATTGGCAACACACGATGGTGGACTGCGACTTGCAAGCATATGGTTGCAAATCAAACTAAATGGGTAGTTGGGTACCATGAATGAAACCTGTTATATTTTTTTAAGCAAATGGATCATATTCCAATCAGGAACAATATAAGCCAAACCTAGGGTGCTTAACAGGTCTCACTCTTTGAGAACCGCCACTAGAGAAAACAAACAAGTACCGTACAAGATTGCAACCATTGGAGAGTAGAGACTCAGACTGGATACTACTGGAGTGGCATATTACTAGCAACTCTAACATGCTCCCTAGCCTCAGAGTGTTCGTGATGGACACTAGAGTAGCATATTTAGTAGATAAAATCTTTTAGAGCTACTTTAGCACTACAACTCTAGGAATCGACTAGCACAAATGTGGCATCACAGAACATAAAATAGATCAATTTCCTGGTTGGTCAAATAAAGATCAATTTCCATGGCTCATATATAAAAAAAACATGCGAATGTTTCTTGGCAACTAAAATAATACACTAGAAAACACACGAGATATTCACTAAGATGGACCTCTCAAAATTAGATAACGCATCAGAACCCACGAAGAAACAACAAATAAAAAATTAAAGTGGCTTTGCTACCCCGTGTAGTGACTCCTAAGCTATCCGAGCCGTAAAGACGGCTCTAGTTCGTATGATGAGGATAAAATAGACTCAAAAGTTGCATCAGCCTGAAAGGATGCTCTATAGTCTATAGACACAATGATTTTCTTTCACAAAAGTCAAGTTGTACTTAAAACTCATTTATACTTGAAAGCACAACCATTTTAATCCAGAGTACCTTTAGGTTCATATATACAAGGCAATTGACAGGATAGTTTGACCTCAAGACTACCCAAGTTAATGTGTCACCAGGTTCCACAAATATACTTTGCCACCCTGTGCAATGAATGATTCCTGAGTTATCCAAAAGCCAAAAAGGCTGCTTGTACTTCTCTATGATGAGGGAACAGCAGGCTAGAAAGTTCTAAACAATCCTGAAAGGATGCTATATAAATGCAGTTATTTTCTTTGAGAAAGTCAAGCTTGTCTACTTAATAATCAATAACTGAAAACACAACCATCCTAAGATGATGTGTAGTTCATGTACAAGGCAATTGACAGAATAGTTTTACACTCAGGACTACCCTGGTTAATGTGATGTGCCATCGAGTTCCACCAATATACAAGAAGGAGAAAAAAGGAGTATGACACAGTAAGCATTCCTTCAACAGTGCAACAGAAGTAGGCATCTGAAGAGCGGTGGATGAAAGTAATTACCTATAACAACCCCTTTCACCCCTCTATAGCATGATCTGGTCAAAGTCCAAATCTTCCCTGTCCAGCTGCAGAACAAGCACGCCATGTCAGCGAAATCAGAAGTCAAAAGGCCAAACTGAAGCATGTTAAGAAACACTCTCCATTACACTAAACATATAATTAATCTACTCGGGAATCATGGAGAAATTCAGTTGGCACATAAGGAATAACACAACATTTTCTATGAGGATACAGAAGACTAAAAAGTAGTAACAAGCCTGAAAGGATGCTCTATACATGCAATGATTTTCTCTCCCAAAATTTAAGTTGTTCTAGTAAATCATTTATACTTTAAACTACAACCATTTTAATCCACGGTACACCTCACATAAAAGGCAATCGCTGAATTGTTTACCCTAAAGACTACCCTAGTTAAAGTGCCAGTAATTAACTACTTACTATACATGATAACGAGAGGAGAAACAAAGTGTGACATGGTGATCATTCCTGTGGACCAAACTATGCTCACCCAGTCAACATGAGCACCATTGCACAAGATATTCTAGAGATCTGCCTTGCCTTGTGGTGTTAAGTAAATGGAGATAGAGCTTTGATAGGTTTGGGAAACCTATGATCTAGGTTTGAAACACACACAGCAAAGAAAGCTAGATTGACACGGTCCTTCCCGCAGATTCGCATGGTTGTAGTTTTTGAACTCATCTCAGTCGTCCGCCCACATCCATCACACAAATGATTGTTCAAGTCAGGTGTCAGTAATATTCCTCCGTCCCAAAATAAGTGTCTCAACTTTGTACTAACTCTAGTACGAAGTTGTACTAAAACTGAGACACTTATTTTGAGGTGGAGGGAATAAGTAGAAGGGGGCAGTTTCTGTAACAAATCCGGGTGCGAAGATGAGCTATTCAGCTATATTAATCATTTTTCTGACCAACACCGATCGCAAACAAACCACGATTAAGATAGCAAAAAGGCGGCCTAGTTGATATGCCAATGTCGTTATCTCAGTCGCCTTCCAAGTGAAGCACGAACTAGACAAAGCAACACAAAATTACATGGCTACTGTGCAATGCATCAATAACTAGAATGTATCATATATATTCTTGAGTAGATACCAGTTCCTATGACAATGAAGAATAAACAACATATAGGATAGCAGATATGCCCCTAAAGGATTTGCAGTAGCATGCCAAGATCCACCTTGACACCACAAACATGCCACCATGGGAGAAGTGCACAATAGCTGAATACACACCGGTGGCTTACCTCATTTTAGCCCTGGACATTTGTGGATAAGAGGAGGACAACCATGGCGGAGACGAGGGGGCGGCCAAGCGTCCCCAATCTACTACTGACGCAGAGTTGCCGGTGACAGGAAAAACTCCACCGTCATGTTCAGTCTGACAGGACAATCAAACAGTGCACACATAAGCAAAACTAGCTTCAGTTAAATGCATAAGCAAGAAGACTATATGTTATCGTTAGAGAAGAACTAGAACACAATAAAACACTCATTCATGATCTGCAACACAACCAAAGCAGATCATTGATCCAGTCTACAGGATCCAACCAACCATTGGTTGAAACGACCAAGGAGTAGTTAGCTACTAATCGGAAGAGTGAATCATGCTAGCAAGTACTCCCTCTGCAAGCTACTAATCGGACTTTAGTGATCTAAACGCTCTTATATTTCTTTACGGAGGGAGTATTAAACAATGCCCTAGAAGTATTGTAAGTACTGAAAATAGATCATACAGTCCATGCTAAACAAAAGACCAATGAAGCTAGAATTTACAATTGTAAGCAAGCCTTAAGCATCTTGACACTATAAAACAACAACACTAAACCCTAGAAAAAATTGGGGATTTTAGGAAACTAAGCTACAACAGGAAATGTGGAGCAACTTATTTCTGTATGACCATACTATAATTAGTGAACTAGCACCAGACCATACTGTAATTAATTAGCTAGCTGAGCATCTTTAGCATCACAGCAACCTAAAGCCAGTAGCCAAGTCCACCTTGCAAAACAACACCAGTTCTCTCATGCAACATGCATCAGTTCATAGGGTTATCAATGCCCATGCACAGCAGAGAGAGAGAACCAGTTGCTCGATGGCCATGCACGGCAGAGAGAGAGAGAGAGAGAGAGAGAGAGAGAGAGAGAGAGAGAGAGAGAGAACCAGTTGCTTACCACCTACTGGTGGGAGGCAGAGCAACCTTCTGCAGGCTGTCATTGTCGCTATCGATGTTGGGGTCAAACTTGATGATGTCCTCATCGAGCTCAGGCTTGCGTTACCGCATGTACCTCATCAATGACATCCATGGAGGGCGACTGCTGCTCCAAATCAAGCAAACAAATAAATTAAGGGATATAAGATAGACTCGAACTCCAAGCAACATTCTTTTCAGTGGAATCTGTTGAGGTAGCACAACAACGATCAGTGCAAATGCTCAACTTTACTCATAGACAAACACATGCCGGCGAAGGAAAAACGATGGCATTGGATGCACAAAATTCCTGTAGCTCACACCTCACAGGCAAGCACTTGCAGGCAATTCACAGAAATGGTACTTAAGTTCTAAGATTATGGACAAACAGTAAGACATGCAAATCTCCCTGTGTTGTGCTATCAAGTAAATAGCTGCAAGCTACTAGGCACTCTAACATGCTCCCTACAGCAAGGGCATCAGTTACACATACACAAGTACCCAGCATAAGCAGCTACATCATTTTATCCTAAAACTCAGTTTATAAATCAAGGTTAGACGAACATTCCTGCGGATCGAACACGGTTGGGCGAGCTTACACCCATAATCTTCAAGCCAACCAAGCTATCACTCAGTTCTCATTTTTTACACAAATCAAGCTGATCTACTTAATCATTTATACTTACGAAAACAACCATTTTAAGACAGAGTGCAGTTCATATGGAAGGAAATCAATGTGTCATCAAGTTCCACTAATATATGAGAAGGAGAAACAAAATATGACACTATAAAATTCATCCCGTGATGAAAACAGAAATGTACATGTCTGAAAAGCGGTGGATGAAAAGAAGTACCAAAATAATGATCCCTTGCACCCCTCTATGAGCTGGTTAAGGTCCTAAATCTTGACTGTGCAGCTGCACAACAGGCACACAATGTTATAAATAAGAACTCAAAAAGGGAGAACTGGAGCATGTTAAAAAAAACTAGAAATTACACTATGAAGCGAGAACATATATACCTTCAGTAGGAGCTCCTCAAAGCACTGCTCCATATCCATGTTGGTTTTGGCACTGCGTTCCTGAAATAAACATACATCCCGGCCAAAGGTCAAAGCATTCCTTTTCGCGACAGCTCTCTCACTTTCCTGCCAGACCAAGCATATACATTCAGCCATCACTGAAGAAAGGTACAAGTAAGTAGTACTTACAAAGTGCAGATAACTGACAAAATCTGCAAGTGTGGATAGAAATACCTTATCCACTTTGTTTCCAATAAGCACCTTCAGGCTAGGAAACACCTACTCCTTCCATCCGATGTTGCTGGTGTGGCCGATGAAGTTGAGATCAAGCGGCAGCTTGGAGAAGACATGCATCAGATCTGCAACAAGCAAGTTCACAAGGTCAATTAACCAGAACCAACAGACACGATACCTGGTATATATGTGCACGGGCACCAAGTAACCGTGCCCCACCAATATATTAAGCATTTCAGTTAATCAAAATATGTAATCAGTTGCGAGCCATGGCAAGCGAAACTAAGGGATGATGTGCATGTTGGACTAATATATGTAGTCTCCGCAAAAAAAAAATTATATATATATATATAGCCTGAACTTTCTGGCATGTCCAAATTAGAGGCCATCTCGATTATTAACAAGGAAATAACATCACTGTCCAGGAGAAAATATTAATTAACTTCATTAGAAAAGTTTCAAATTATATTGACAAGTAAATGTCACCCCAAGGATAGACAATAGTTCAGCTTTCACTGAAAGTGACTCGGAATTTTTAAGGTTAAAGAAATACACTGCAGTGCACCAACTAATCAACTATCGGGTAGGTCAGAAAACAGTTTTCAGAAGCAAAGAAAGCTAGGTTGACACGATCCTTCCTGCAGATCCGCATTGGTCCCCAGATAGAATACACAGCTAGCTACATAATAGATCCACTGAGACATCATCGTTCGGCCATACAAAAAAACACTCACTCTAGTAAGCACAAACTTGTCGAACCTCACTTATTAACAATCACCAATATATCAAACAAGGTCTGGTCTACTTTCTGTTGGGACTCTACAATTCAAGAACACAACACAGTGCCTTCCAGTTAGAAAGTTGAAGGACTAATGCATTACTGTTACAGTATCACATAAAAGAATGAATGAACGAATATGTAGCCTCTGCATAGAATTCTACATTAACACCCACAATTGGAGAAGGATTATTAGCATGATCAGCATTCCATTCTCAATAATTTTAGGTCCTACAAGATGTAAATGAACATGTGCAAAGTAATAAATAAAAACTCATTGGATTGCATCTTCCAGGAAACTAGTTCACCTTCTGGCTGCTTTTACAGAAGCAAAATGATGGTGGAACTAGTGTTTAGAGACTGATGGCTTATTATCAGTTAAGAGCTTGAAGGTTGTTGGCACGGTCCAACACTGTGGCATCCAAAACACGTCCGCCTTCTTCAAGTAGAGCCCCGGGTCAATGATGACTGGCTTCGCCCTCTGAAACCTACACGTAAAGACTCACAATGCCATCAGTATCCATGCAGCCACAGCGCGCAAAAAATTCAGAGTTCAGGGCTAGTAAACACCTACTCCTTCCATCCGATGTTGCTAGTGTGGCCGATGAAGTTGACATCAAGCGGCAGCTTGGAGAAGACATGCATCAGATCTGTAGCAAGCAAGCTCACAAGGTCAATTAACCGGAACCAATGGACACAATACCTGGTACATCTGTGCACAATCACCAATTCGCCGTGCCCCACCAATATAGTAAGCATTTCATTTAAACAATAAACATATGTAATCAGTTGCGAGCCATGGCAAGCGAAACTAAGCAATGATGTGTGTGTTGCACTAATGTTTAGTTTCTGAAGCCTGAACTTTCTGGCATGTCCAAATTAGAGGCCATCTCGATTATTAACAAGGAAATAACATCACTGTCCAGGAAAAAAATATTAATCAACTTGATTAGAAAAGTTTCAAATTATATCGACAAGTTAACGTCACCCCAAGGATAGACACTAGTTCAGCTTTCACTGAAAGTGACTCAGAATTTAAGGTTAAGGAAATAGACTGCAGTGCGCCAACTAATCAACTATCACAGGTAGGTTAGAAACAGTTTTAAGAAGAAAACGGTTTCAAGAAGAAAAAGAAACTACACCCATGACCGTGTGCAAGTCTATATGTCATTTTTCCTGTTGTGGATATCACATCACATCTAAGATGCCATTTGCTCAGCTGCAAACGATCAGTGACAGTGATTTTGCTGGCAAAAAATTTCTCACCGCAATGGCAGCTCACCAGAAATGGGGAGGGAAAGCTACAGCAAGGTCGAGAAATTTGGACTGCTGATCTGTTTGTAGGGGTGATTAACCAGAGTGTGATAAAGGTAAGACGTTGGGGTAGATGACCCTGCATACAAGGTACCCAGCAATTACCTCTAGTAAAACTCACAAAAAAAGTCTGTCCTCGTCTCAGTAGGACCTAGCTATCACAGTGGCATTGGTCAAAGAACCGACCCTACTGCGTCTTGAGTCGTTGCCAAGAAACTTCAAGGCAGTGTGTCTGCGAGACAAGGACAGCATTTGCTTGGCAGATTACCTAGCACCGCATGCATGGAAAAACTCCCTACTTTAGTTAGATAGCTAGCGTACATGGCTACCACGTAACCACAATAATCAACTCGCCTAGCTGCAATTCCTTGACGGAAATTCTAACAGACCTAACTCATGGTCCAATGTTTGAAAGCTTCTTAAGCTGATTTTCTCACCGGTTCTCATTTTCGCCGTTCAAGGTCTGATCGCTAATAGTTGTATGATAACTTTGTTATGACCAGCTGAATTCTACTACTGTGCTTGCGTAATCCGAGACGGACGGAACCCACCCAGCCATGGTATTTTGGTTTGGCAACCAACCAGGATATATAGGGACTAGTAGGCTAGAGCAGGGCATGGAAAACTGACACGATGCTTTATTTCATTCAAGGGCAATCTATATATCTGCCAGTAGAAGAGTGCAAAGGAGCCGTCTTGTCCTCCAGTTAGAAAAAAATGTGATGCGTACAATGGATGCACACACCATTTGCTTCAGTTTCAGTCATCCAAAACTGAACCAATACGTGATGCACATACAGTTTGGTACAGTTTAATTCATGTCATCCAAAAGAGAAGTACAAACTGAACCAGAGTTGAACCAAAACTTAGAAAACACAAGTGATATTCAGATCAGGAGGTAGATGGGCTCACCATGTCCGCTGCAAGGGGCGGTCAAGGCGCTGGGTGGGAGGTGAAGATGGATGTCGGCCTGCTGCTCCACCTCCTCTGGCCGCTGTACCTACAGCGACGAGACAACAGAAGGGGTTTCATTTATTCAGAGTGGAGGAATTATAAGCCACAGCAAAACAATGGTGTTCCCATCATTCATAGCTCTGAAGAATAAAGTAACCTCTCTCTGAAGAAATCAAGCATAATAACAAGCAGAGAGCAAATATTTTCCTAGTTATCAGAAGAAGAATGATTTGTGGAAAATGGAAGGAGGAATATGTTTACTAGGTGGCAGGCTAGAGCGGAGCAAATCCACAAGTTGCTGCTTGGGTTAAACAAACAAACAAACAAACAAACAAACAAACACGAGACTTGCAGAGGCAAGTTGGACAAACACATGTCCATCCAGTACACGTTGGCAGAGGATCCAACCATTTGTGAATGCATCAAGGCAAACACAAGACCTATTTTGCAGCAGAGGAAATCATGCACAAGGCTACTTCCAGTACAATACAGGGAATCAATCTAATTTCTGAATGCAATCAAGCAGCAAATAAATAAATAGCTGCCAATAATATCAGGTAGGTACTTTGAACTCTCATCGGGCATTGCAGCAGCAAACAAACTAGTAGAGGAGAAAATGTTTAAATTGGGGAGAGGAAAAGAGGGTTGAACCTAACACGAACAGCAGCTTCTCCGTGGAGTGACTGGATCGAGGAAAGGACCTTCCTTCCATGGCATGCGTGGGCACTAACTAGCAGGCTTCTCCATGGCCCTCCTCTTGAATTTCTCTCTCCATGGCCTCCTTCCTTCCTCTTCACGCACATAGGGAGATGAGATGCGTCAGATGTGAAGAGGAAGAACACCGACCGGAGGTAGAAGAAGAAAGAAGGGGAGAAGGGATCTGACCTGCTGCACCTCCTGTGACTGCGGGCTTGCCATAGCCATAGCCATGGGTGGAAGAGCGGGGCCAGCTAGGGTTTCGAGCGCCGTCGAGGAGAGAGGGAGGGTGGCTGGACGCGGCGGTCCTCCATAGCGACCGGAGAGAGGAAGAGACGGGGATCCAGCGGGCGGCGGTGCTTGGTCTGGTCGTGGAGACGAGAAGGGCTCCAGCCCGCGGCGGTCCTCTGCTGCCCCACCACGGTGGCTCCTCTGCAGCGACCGGAGAGGAGGAAGAACACGGGTGCTGTTGCCGTCGCCGTCGTCGCCGGATTGGGTATCGCCGCGGCGGCGCGGGCGGGATTGGTTCCGGTTGGGTGGGAGCCGCGGCGGCGTGGGGAGGGGCTCGGTGGGGTTGGGTGGGGGAGTGGGGACTGTGGACTCTTCCCCTGCCGCTCTTTTTTTTTAAAGAAAGTTCGAGCTTTATTCATTGGAAATAATCATTACATCGTTTATGAGTCAAACCAATCAGAAATAAATAAAAATCTAGCCAACTTGGCATGTTCATGAGCAACTTTATTTGCTTCTCTATTACAATGCTCGAATCTAGAAATAGGAAAATCGCAAGCTAAGTGAAAACAGTCATCAAAAATTGCAGCTGCTGCCCCCGACGATCGTCCTCCTTCGTTCATGGTCTCGATCACCTCCATATTATCCGAGTTAATAATTATGCGATTACAACCCGTCCTTTGTGCAAGCGATATGCCAAATTTTAACGCCAAAGCTTAAGCCATCAACACATCTGCACACAAGTCAATCTTACCATTTCCCCCACCGATGAACCTACCTTTGTCATCTCTTAAGACAGCCCCGATCGTACCCCTGAGAAGGTCGTGGTCAAAAGAAGCATTAACGTTAAGTTTAACAAATCCCGTCGGGGGATTAGACCATCCTCCTCTTTTAATGGAAGCCTTCGGCGAGGAGGCATTAACAAAATTGGCAGCGAGAGCGCGTATCCCCATGGATATCTGTTGTGCATTCTGAGTAGTCTCATTGTGTACCAATTTGCGCCTTTTCCACCACAAGTACCAGGGTCCATAATAAAATTTACCCACACCTCACGAAATCCAAGTTTGAGCATAATCTCCTTGAGAAAAGGCCATTCAACCCGATCATAAGCTTTATGCATATCCAATTTCATCGCACATAATCCTTCTTTGCCTGCTCTTTTTTTCTTGATGGTGTGGAAGCATTCGTATGCCACCAATACATTGTCCGTAATAAGTCTTCCAGGAACGAATGCGCTTTGAGTTGGGCTAATAATATCTGGTAGGAACACCTTTAGGCGAGAGGCAATCATTTTTGCAATAATTTTATACACCATATTGCACAGACTAATTGGTCTGAAATGGGTTACCTTCTCCGGAGAATTGACTTTTGGTATCATCACAATCGCAGTATCATTCCAGCCAGATGGGATAGTGCAAGTGTTTACTGCTTTCAAAACCTCCTCGATCAGATCATCTCCTAACATTGGCCAAAACCTTTTATAGAAAATAGCATGGAGCCCATCAGGCCCTGGGGCTTTCAAATCCCCAATGTCGAACAAGGCTTTACGAACATCATCAGCCGTATACGGAGAAAGGAGGGCATTGTTCATCTCAGTAGATACTCTCCTCTTTACCAGTGATAACACATCCTGATTAGGTTGCTCGATCTCTGAGGCAAAAAGCTTTTTAAAATATTCTGTGATATGATCCTTCAATTCCGTATCTTGTCGACAGACCCCAGTATCATCGAGAAGTTTTTTGATATTATTTCTCCTTTTCCTAGCAGTAGCTGCATTATGAAAGAAGGAAGTATTTCGGTCTCCGTGCATCAACCAATTTGCTCTACCTCTTTGTAACCAAAAAATCTCTTCCTGATCCAACAGATTCTCAATGAGAACTACAATTTCTTTCTGCCTAGAAAGGGAATCTATATCCATAGGGCCACGTTTCAATTTCTCTAACTCTTTTTTTTAATTTATTAATTCTCCGTTTCGGTCCCTTCAAGATCTCACGGTCCCAGGAATGTAGATCGGCGTGTACTTCTCGGGTCCTGTCTGCGAGCGTCGGGCCAATACCAGCCAGCTTTGCCTTCTCCCACGATGTCTTGACAATTTCACTAACAGTTTCTTCTTTAAGCCAATTGGCTTCAAATTTTTTTAATACCCCTATTCAGCGGCCTAAACATATTACCGTCAAAATAATCCATATCCAAAACTAACGGCCGGTGGTCGGAATGTACATGGTTTTCGTTAATCACAGCCGCCCGAGGTTCCCCTGCCGCTCTTTTGTTTTGCTTGACTTACTCAAAAAATTATAGATCGGCGTGTCACTGCTTGTTGGAAATATGCCCTAGAGGCAATAATAAAAGGATTATTATTATATTTCCTTGTTCATGATAATTGTCTTTTATTCATGCTATAATTGTATTATCCGGAAATCGTAATACACGTGTGAATAAATAGACCACAATATGTCCCTAGTGAGCCTCTAGTTGACTAGCTCGTTGATCAATAGATAGTCATGGTTTCCTGGCTATGGACATTGGTTGTCAATGATAACGGGATCACATCATTAGGAGAATGATGTGATGGACAAGACCCAATCCTAAGCATAGCACAAGATCGTGTAGTTCGTTTTGCTAGAGCTTTTCCAATGTCAAGTATCTCTTCCTTAGACCATGAGATCGTGTAACTCCGGATACCGTCACGAGTGCTTTGGGTGTACCAAGCGTCACAACGTAATCGGGTGACTATAAAGGTGCACTACTGGTATCTCCGAAAGTGTCATTGGGTTGACACGGATCGAGGCGGGATTTGTCACTCCGTGTTACGGAGAGGTATCACTTGGGCCCACTCGGTAGTGCATCATCATAATGAGCTCAAAGTGACCAAGTGTCCGGTCACGGATCATGCATTACTGATGCGAGTAAAGTGACTTGTTGGTAACGAGATTGAGCGAGGTATTGGGATACCGCGATCGAATCTCGGGCAAGTAACATACCTATTGACAAAGGGAATTGTATACGGGATTGTTTGAATCCTCGACATCGTGGTTCATCCGATGAGATCATCGAGGAGCATGTAGGAGCCAACATGGGTATCCAGATCCGCTGTTGGTTATTGCCCGAGAGCCGTCTCGGTCATGTTCACGTGTCTCCCGAACCCGTAGGGTCTACACATAAGGTTCGGTGGCGCTAGGGTTGTATGAATATGAGTATGCGATAAACCGAATGTTGTTTGAGTCCGGATGAGATCCCGGACGTCACGAGGAGTTAGGAATGGTCCGGAGGTAAAGAATTATATATAGGAAGTATTGTTTGACCATCGGGAAAGTTTCGGTCACCCAGATTGTCTGGGACCACCGGAAGGGTCCCGGGTCCACCGGTGGGGCCACCCATCCGGAGGGCCCCATGGGCTGAAGTGGGGAGGAACCAGCCCATAGTGGGCTGGTGCGCCTCTTGGCCCACCCCCGCGCCTAGGGTTGAAACCCTAGGGTGGGGGCCCACTGCCTGGGGCACTCCACCCCCTTGTCGCCGCCCCCCTTGGGAGATGGGATCCCCAGGGCGCGCCCCTGGGGCCTATATAAAGGGAGGGGGGGGCAGCCGCACTGCAAGTTCAGCGCCTCCTCTCCCCTGCTACATCTCTCCTCCTCCGTCACGTGCTTGGCGAAGCCTGCCGAGTCTTGCTTCTCCACCAACACCACGCCGTCGTGCTGCTGCTGGAGCCATCTTCCTCAACCTCTCCTTCCCCCTTGCTGGATCAAGAAGGAGGAGACGTCATCCGCTCCGTACTTGTGTTGAACGCGGAGGTGCCGTCCGTTCGGCGCTAGGATCTCGGGTGATAGGATCACGGCGAGAACGACTACTTCATCCCCGTTCTTTTGAACGCTTCCGCTCGCGATCTACAAAGTGGTATGTAGATGCAATCTCTCTCCCATGACTCGTTGCTTAGATGAACTCATAGATAGATCTTGGTGAAACCGTAGGAAAAATTTTAATTTTCTGCAACGTTCTCCAACAGTGGCATCATGAGCTAGGTCTATTCGTAGTTCTCTATTGCACGAGTAGAACACAATTTTGTTGTGGGCGTAGATCTTGTCAACTTGCTTGCCGCTACTAGTTTTATCTTGCTTCAGCGGTATTGTGGGATGAAGCGGCCCGGACCAACCTTACACGTACGCTTACGTGAGACCGGTTCCACCGAATCGACATGCACTAGTTGCATAAGGTGGTGGCGGGTGTCTGTCTCTCCCACTTTAGTTGGGCGGATTCGATGAAAAGGGTCCTTATGAAGGGTAAATAGAAGTTGACAAAAATCACGTTGTGGTTATTCGTAGGTAAGAAAACGTTCTTGCTAGAACCCAATTGCAGCCACGTAAAGATGCAACAACAATTAGAGGACGTCTAACTTGTTTTTGCAAAGCAATTGTCATGTGATGTGATATGGCGAAGTTGTGATGAATGATGAATGACATATTGTGATGTATGAGATCATGTTCTTGTAATAGGAATCACGACTTGCATGTCGATGAGTATGACAACCGCAGGAGCCATAGGAGTTGTCTTTATTTTTGTATGACTGCGAGTCATTGAAGAACGCCATGTAAATTACTTTACTTTATTGCTAAACGCGTTAGCCATAGAAGTAGAAGTAGTCGTTGGCGTGACAACTTCATGAAGACACGATGATGGAGATCATGATGATGGAGATCATGGTGTCATGCGGTGACAAGATGATCATGGAGCCCGAAGATGGAGATCAATGGAGCTATATGATATTGGCCATATCATGTCACTACTATATAATTGCATGTGATGTTTATTATGTTTATGCATCTTGTTTACTTAGAACGACGGTAGTAAATAAGATGATCCTTACAACAATATCAAGAAGTGTTCTCCCTAAGCGTGCGCGTTGCTAAAGTTCGTAGTTTCGAAGCATCACGTGATGATCGGGTGTGATAGATCCTTACGTTCACATACAACGGGTGTAAGACAGTTTTACACATGCAAAACACTTAGGGTTAACTTGACGAGCCTAGCATGTACAGACATGGCCTCGGAACACGGAGACCGAAAGGTCGAACACGAGTCGTATGGAAGATATGATCAACATGAAGATGTTCACCGGCGATGACTAGTCCGTCTCACGTGATGATCGGACACGCCTAGTCGACTCGGATCGTGTAACACCGAGATGACTAGAGGGATGTCTAATCTGAGTGGGAGTTCATTAAAATAATTTGATTAGATGAACTTAATTATCATGAACTTAGTCTAAAACCTTTGCAAATATGTCTTGTAGATCAAATGGCCAACGCTCATGTCAACATGAACTTCAACGCGTTCCTAGAAAACCAAGCTGAAAGATGATGGCAGCAACTATTCGGATTGGGTCCAAACCCGAGGATCATCCTCATAGCAGCCAGAAACAATACGTCCTAGAAGGACCGCTAGGTGATGCACCGTCGCAGAACCAAGACATTATGAATGCTTGGCGGTCTCGTGCTGATGATTACTCCCTCGTTCGGTGCGGCATGCTTTACGACTTAGAACCGGGCTCCAAAAGCGTTTTGAGCAACACGGAGCATATGAGATGTTCGAGGAGCTGAAACTAGTTTTCCAAGCTCATGCCCGGGTCGAGAGATATGAAGTCTTCGACAAATTCTATAGTTGTAAGATGGAGGAAAATAGTTATGTCAGTGAACACATACTCAAAATGTCTGGGTTGCACAAACCGTCCCACTGGACATAAACCTCCCGGACGAGGCGGTCATTGACAGAATCCTTCAGTCGCTCCCACCAAGCTACAAGAGCTTTGTGATGAACTACATTATGCAGGGGATGGTGAAGACCATTCCCGAAGTATTCTCAATGCTGAAGTCAGCAGAGGTTGAAATCAAGAAAGAACATCAAGTGTTGATGGTCAATAAAACCACTAAGTTCAAGAAGGGCAAGGGTAAGAAGAACTTCAAGAAGGACGACATCCTACCCCCCATTCTACTGTCGGACTTAGAACCACGACACCTTCTACCTGTGGAGGGGGGTGGCTTATATAGAGTGCGCCAGGACCCCATCCAGCCCACGTAGCAGAGGGTTTAAGGTACGTTAAGGCTAGACGTTACTGGTAACGCCCTACATAAAGTGTCATTAAGGTCATAAAGACTATTTAACTACAGACCGTTTGGATACCGAGTGGCTCTTGGACTCTTGGTGGTCGAGTGGATCTTCATAGTCGAGTGTCTTTGAATCTGTCGAGTGAGAGCCTACCAAGTCGACTGGAAGGCTGCTTCTCTTGTAAGTGTCCTTGTGGAAGGTACCTTTGGGCAGGTCTATGACCCTACCCCAGGTACATGACTTCATCATTAGCCCCCGAATGGATCGAGGTTTGAGTGAGGAAGGAGTTGATAATCTTTCCGACCTGTTCTTCGTGTTGTGAGTGCGTCTTACTCTGGATCAACGACCTTTTGGTGATGGCATCAACTTTTCTTTCAGTCGCCTTGATCCATTCTTCACATTTGTCGAGTGAACTTTTGTGAACCTGAAGATTTCCAAGCGACGGATCTGAGGAAATCTGTTATCTGACGAGTCGCTCTGCGGTTAGCGGATTTCACGGGATCCGAATTTTGGGAAGCGCGCGAAGCGGAGAAAACCGCGGCACTCGGATGGGATAAGACGATGACGCCTCGATCCTCGCGCCGCCTTTTTCGCCACGTATCACGTGCGAGCTCATTCTTGAGGATCGTGACAGATTGCTGGGCCTACCGGTCGACCACTCGAAGCGACCCCATATAAGGCGCTGGACCGGGCATTTTGAACAGTCGCCCTAGATTTCTCCTCTCTCGCCTCCAAAACTTTCGCCACGCCTCGTCCGCCCAGCGCCGCAGCTTCGGTTCCTTTTTATT
The DNA here is from genome assembly GCA_021605205.1 of Aegilops longissima. Taxonomy (NCBI): domain Eukaryota; kingdom Viridiplantae; phylum Streptophyta; class Magnoliopsida; order Poales; family Poaceae; genus Aegilops; species Aegilops longissima. Next base: position 39,263,601 of record CM038680.1, on the reverse strand, counting down.
TGGCGACCATGGTGAAGGACAAGACCACCGCTCGAACGGGTGAAGAAGGCGGCGAAGGCCAAGGGAGAGCGCCTAGTCGGCGGCTCCTCTTCACGGTCCAAGCTGCCGCAGGCTGGGTCAAGGAGGCTGGATCCGGTCGACCATCACGAAAAAGACCTCACCGATCGGCCAATGAAGGACTGATCCCCACGGTCGGCGAGGCTTCCGGGCACGGAGTGGCAACCGCAGCCAGAAGAGGGTGAGTGCGTCCTCTTGGCCACCCACGTAGATAGGGGGTTTTCTCTGCCGCCGAATCCTTTTTTCCGGGGGTTTCTGAACTTTTTTGGAGCACAACTCCACCATTTCACCCCGAACTCCATTGTGTATCTGGCTGCTTTCATTTCGCTCTGCGAGAATTTCCTGGGTTGTCGACCGCATTGGGGTCTTTTCAAGCATATATTCACCTGTCGCTCTCAGACGGTGAAGAAAACGAGCCCGAATGACGAAAAGACCCAAGTAATCCAAATGTGTGGGGGACTCGGAGTCCAGATGAGGGGGAAGAGCGCTTTTCCAGCCATGACTCTCCCTGACTCGGTTAGAGGGTGGCAGTCGACCTGGTTTTACTGCCAAGACCAGCCGACGCCGGGGCAGTCGACTGGGCTCCCTCCTTTCTCCATGAGTCGAGTGAACAAGCCGTCTTCCCTGAAGGTGTTGCCAGAGGAAAAGGCTCAAGTGAAACTTCTGATGGAGCGTGTAGTCCAGCTCATTCGCGAAGGGTTGACCGGCATGGATCTCCTGGAGGTTTTTCTCCGACGGCGTATCCAGCCACTCCAATACCGAGGTCATCCGATGTGGATGTACTCCGGTACGGATGATACCACTCGGGTCCATCCGGAGGAGGTTGACGACGCCATACTGGAGAAGTGGATGACTGCCATCACAGGAAATAAAGACAACCCTCGCGGAGCTAGGAGGATTCCACCACTCGACCAGAGTTACCAACCAGACAAGGTATCATTATTTATCTTCGACTGTGATTCTGCTGCATTCATTCTGTCTTGATGTCAATTTCGTCGAGTGACTGTCACCTTGTTTTGTTGTCTTATAGGTCACCACCGAGATGTACTCGATGCCCAACGGGGCCCAGGAAGCAGCCGAAGAAGAAGAAGGAAGTGGAGGTGAGAGTCCGGAGGAATGGGAGTCCAATGGCGAAGAGGATGAGGAGGATGACGACTTTGATGATGAGGAGGAGGAGGAAGAAGAGGAGGAAGACGTCGACCCTCCTCGCTCAGAAGGAAGGTCCAAGTCGACGCACGACCCGATGGCCGGGCGCGGTAAAGCTGTTGTGCCCACCGGTCAGTCGATGAAGCGACCTAGGACAACTTCTCCCGCGTCGACTGAGAAGCCGCCGAAGCAACCTCGAGCGACGTCGTCGAAGCCGGCGAAGGCCCTGCCTAAGATGCGAATGGTCATCCCCACCATCTCCGGGTAACCAACTGAACCTTGCATTTCCTTTTTCAACATGAGTGAATTTTTAGTCGACTCGATGGTCGATCACCGACTAATGAAATCTGCTGGCGCCGCTACCTCCGAGACTTCCGCCAAGCACGATGACCAAGAAATGGAGGATGCGCCACTTCCAATCTTGGTAAGATCTCCGAGATTTCATTTTAACCGACCGGAGCTTTTTAGTCGATTGGGCTTCAATGTTTATTTCGGACCTCTCTTGCAGTTCTTTTTAGAATCATAGCCTTTTGCCTCCTTTGCTCGATTGATCGAACCAAATTGGTAAACTAGTGGGGCATCGCTGAGTGCACCCATTGGTGTAATCCCGAGACTCTTGTCGAATGTTTTATTCGACCGTAGTCTTAGAAATGCTACTATTTTTCCTTAGTCACTCGGAAGTGATCTGTTTTGATGTCTTTTGTTGGTTGACTCTTAGTAGAAATCTTGCGAGCTTGTGGCTCGCTATCTTGAGTTAGAGAAAAGCAGATTCAGCTCAACCTCGATTTGAAGCTTGCTCGGGAGAACTTGCGGAAGGCAGGGGACGAAGCAAAAGGTATGGTGGTGAGAATTTTTGACGATCGCTTGTGTTTTTCTGCTCATTCTCAACTCTGTTCTCATTGTTGCTTTGCAGATAAGCTGGAAGAAACTTTGAAGAAGAAGGACCTTGACCTTGCAGAGAGGCATGTATAGGCGGCTTTTGAGAAAACAAAGCTCATTGAAGAGAAGCTTGCCTCGGTCGACAAACTTGAAGATGAAAATGCCAAGATGAAAGCCTCTCTTGACGCGGCTAACAAGGAAGTCAGTCGACTGAAGAACGACAAGAATATTCTGTCTGACAAGGTTGGCCTGGTGGCGGTAAGCGAAATGACACTGGAGGTTTATCTTGGAGGGCTCGCCAAGAAGTTATTTCTCATGCTTGAAGGTAATTCTCTTTTATCCAACTGTTTTGCTCTTATCGGCTCATCATACGATCTTCATTTTGAATCTGAGTTGTGTTTTCAGAATTCTGCCAAAACTTTGAAGAGGAAACCAGCCGAGTGGAAACCAGTTTGGACCCCATCAACTCTCCTGTGAAGGATGAAGCTGCTATGAATGTGCTCGACCGAGTGCCGTGTTGCTAGTCAGAACGCCCGGATTCGATCGCGCCAGTGTACGCCGATTATTCGCCGTCGTTGCCATGTCATGTGCTTGCGTGTTGCACTTTGCCATGTCATCATCTGCATTTCATATCATGTCGTCATGTGCATCGCATTTGCATACGTGTTCGCCTCATGCTTCCGAGCATTTTCCCGTTGTTCGCTTTTGCAATCCGCACTCCTATGTCTCCGGCGCCCTTTTACCTCTTTTCGTGCGGGTGTTAAACTTTCTTGAATGGCCCGAGGTTTGTCAAGTGGCCTTGGTATAGCACCGTAGACCGCTGTCAAGTTTCGGGTCATTTGGAGGACGTTTATACTCCAACAGTTAACTGGTAATCAGTAAACCCTCTTTCTCTTTGCAGCCCAACACCCTTTCAAAGTGGCCCAAAACCCATCTAACACCCTCCATGCTCTCGGTCGTTCGATCACGATCGCGTGGCCTAAAACCGCACCTCATTTGGACTCTCCTAGCTCCCTCTACCTATATAAACACCTCCCCTCCAAAAATCGCAATCCAATCCTCAAACCCTAAAAACTTCCCCGCCACCACGGACATGTCCACCCGGCCGGACGCGTCTCCGCCCGCCCGCGCCAAGGGGCTGCCGTGGGCCAGCTGCGCGCACTTGCTGAACCCTTCAGCCCACCAGCAGCCCGCCCGAGGCCGGCCAAGACCCCGCCGCCGTCCACGCGCCACCGCTACCGCTTCGCCGCCGCCCGCCGCTCCGTCCGCGCCGCCTCTGGATCGGACCGCGCCCTCCGGCCAGCGCTCGCCCGACCCCCGGCCGCCGCGCAAGACGGCTGCCGCCATGAGCCGCCGGCGTCCGCGCTTACCGGCCCGGCTTCCCGCTCGGCCGCCGCCGCCGCCTCCTCCTCCGCCCGCCTCCTTTGTCTCCTCGCCGGCGTCGCCGCCCGCTCCGCGAGGCCGCGCCCCCCGTCCCGGCCCGGCCCGACGCCTCGCTTCTCCGGCCTCCTCCCGGCGGATCAGCCCAGCTCCGCGAGCTCCGGATCGGCCTCGGTTCGCGTGCCCGCAAGGTTGACTTTCTCCCCTCCGTTTTCGCTAAGTCCTCGACATTTTGTTATTTTTATCGCATCATATCTCTGCATCCGTAGCTCCGTTTTGTGTGTGTAATATGTCAAATTGTTCGCCTCGATGAGTACATCATTTCATTCCATTGCGTCATTTTCATTTGAGCTCATCTTGATGCCCGAAATGCTGTTGGAAGAGTGCTATGTGATGTTAGTTTGATTCTTATCGAACATGCACTTTTGTCATTTTTGCCATGATTGGTGTGTGCATCCTATGAACTTGAGTCCTACATGTGTTTTGTAATATGCCATGCCATCTTTACAGGGTGTATGCCATGTATTTTTGTGATCTCTGTGGTGACTAGCACAAGCATGCAAACTAGGCTTCATGATGTTCTGATTTCACCCTGCTCTTGATATTTTTATGCCATGTAAACTTGATGCTACAGAGAGATCCATGCTTATTTTGAGATACTTCAGTAAGGATGTTTTGAACATATGGTTATTCTATATCCATCCATGCCCTTGTTTGCAATTATGAAGTGCCATAGCTTGAGTCAATCGAGCTCTACTTTTGCTATAAAATGTTTCTGGCGGTGTTGTTTACATGTTATTCAATTTTGCCAAGGTTGTTGTAGTTGATCCTTGCATGCTATGATGTTGTTCTTGCCATGTATAGCTTCTATGCCATGTCTTCTTACTGTTGGTTGCCTTGCCATGCCATGTATTGCTTTGTGGTGAGTGGTTCAAGCTCACCAACATGCCTACTTATTGTTGTTCTTGCCATGTATGAATCTGTAATATAACTTGCTATGTTTACATGGGTGCCATCATATTTTCTGATCCTTTTTGGCTTATGGTCACTAAAGGACATTTGATCTATGCATTTAGTAGGTTCATGCCATGTCTTTGTTTGCCATGATAAGTTCCTGTAGCATGTTGTTTGATAGCTCTAAACATTGCAACTTGATGTTATTTCCTGATAAGTATGAAACTGTTATTATTTGCAATCTTGCCATGTGTTTTTGAGCATGTTCTAGTGATTTCTGGAGATAGCTCAGTGTTCATGTTTTGTCATGCTTTACCTGTACATCATGCCCATGCCTTTTGTTATTATGTTGAGGTCCTGTAGCATGTTGTTTTGATGCTTGCAATATGCCTAGTTGCTGTTTTGGACATGATTATTGCTATAACTTGTATAGTGTGTATGTGTTGAACCGTTGTTCGCTTTTGAGTGTGCTCTATATGAAACTTGCTTGATTTTGCATGTAGCTTCATATTATCATGTTGCCTCCATGTTTTGAGGTGTTTGATTGATGTTTGTATGCATTTTGCATCAATGCCATGTTTAACTTGTTTTGCTCATATCTTCTAGGCCGTAACTCCGAATCTAATGAACTTTATATGTAACTTGACTAGATTTTCGTGTAGATCATCATGGTGCATCTTAACTTGCTGTTTAACAACTTGAACATAATGTTTATTCAGATCTGGACCAATTTCGAAATTTGCATACGAGGACTTACCGGAATTGTTATATGTTGTTCCCGGCCTCATTTAAACTTGCCTTGATGTGTTGCTCTCATTCGCATCATCTCTTGCCATGAGTAGCTTCATGTAGCTTTGTCATGCATCATTCTTGGTTGAGCATCATGTCTTGTTCATGTGTGGTGTGTTTACTATGTTGTGTGCTTCTTCTTGTTAGTTCCTGTTTCGTTGCGATCGTGAGGATTCGTTCGTCTCCGGTTGGTTTGGCTTCATCCGTTCGTCTTCTTCATGGACTCGTTCTTCTTCCTTGCGGGATTTCAGGCAAGATGACCGCTACCCTGGATCTCACTACTATCATTGCTATGTTAGTTGCTTCGTTCTATCGCTATGCTGCGCTACCTATTACCTGTTTATCAAGCCATCCCAAATTGCCATGTCAGCCTCTAACCTTTGTCACCCTTCCTAGCAAACCGTTGTGTGGCTATGTTACCGCTTTGCTCAGCCACTCTTATAGCGTTGTTAGCTGCAGGTGAAGATGAAGTTTGTTCCTTGTTGGAACATGGAGATGTTGTTCCTTGTTGGAACATGTTTACTCGTTGGGATATCACAATATATCTTATTTAATTAATGCATCTATATACTTGGTAAAGGGTGGAAGGCTCGGCCTTATGCCTGGTGTTTTGTTCCACTCTTGCCGCCCTAGTTTCCGTCATATCGGTGTTATGTTCCCGGATTTTGCGTCCCTAACGCGGTCGGGTGATTTATGGGACCCCCTTGACAGTTCGCTTTGAATAAGACTTTTCCCGCAAGGCCCAACATTGGTTTTACCATTTGCCTCACCACCACCTACTTTTCCCTTGGGAGTCGCTCTCTCGAGGGTCATCTTTATTTAGCCCCCCGGCGGTGCTTCTCTAAGTCTGGTTCGAACCGAGTAGATCTGGGGCCACCTTGGGGCAACTTGAGGATTGGTTTTACTCGTAGGATGTCTCATCCGGTGTTGCCCTGAGAACAAGATATGTGCAGCTCCTATCGGGATTTGTCGGCGCATCGGGCGGCTTTGCTGGTCTTGTTTTATTCTTTGTCGAAATGTCTTGTAGCCGGATTTCGAGACCGATCGGGTCTTCCGGGAGAAGGAATATCCTTCGTTGATCGCGAGAGCTTATCATGGGCTAAGTTGGGACACCCTGCAGGGTATAAACTTTCAAAAGCCGTGCAGCGGTTATGTGGCGATGGGAATTTGTTAATATCGGTTGTAGTAAACTTGAAGCAAACTCTTCTAAAATACACCAACCGTATGCGTAATCGTGAGTGTCTCTTTTCGGGTTGATCGAGAGAGAACACGGTTTCGGGTTATGTTTGACGTAAGTAGGAGTTCAGGATCACTTCTTGATCATTACTAGTTGACGACCGTTCCTTTGCTTCTCTTCTCGCTCTCATTTATGTATGCTAGCCACCATATATGCTTAGTCGCTGCGCAACCTCACCACTTTACCCCTTCCTTCCCTTTAAGCTTTGCTAGTCTTGATACCCATGGTAATGGGATTCTTTGAGTCCTCGTGGCTCACAGATTACTACACCACCAGATTGCAGTGTACAGGTTGTGCGATGATCTTGACGCGAGAGCGATGTTTGCTTGTGTTGGAGTTCTTCGCTTCTTCTTCGATCGGGGATAGGTTCGGTCGGCAGCCTGGGCTAGCAGGGTGGATATTGTTTGAGTTTCTGTTCATGTTTCGTCCGTAGTCGGATGTTGATCTTGTTTATGATGTTGTTGTATTCTTGTGGCATTTGTGCCTTGTGTATGTATCCCCATCTATTATGTAATGTTGATGTAATGCTATCCACCTTGCAAAAGCGTTTCAATATGCGGGTCTATCCTTGGTGGGACCGTCGAGTTCCTTTTGGATAGGGTCGCATATTGGGTGTGACAAGTTGGTATCAGAGCCTCGACCGACCTTAGGAGCCCCCCTTGATTGATCGTGTAGTTTGGCCGTTGTTGAGTCTAGAAAATACTGTTTTTCGGAGTTAGTTATATCGGAGAGTAGGGATTCTTTTTACTCCTCTGCCCCTTCGTCGCTCTGGTGAGGAATCTTGACGTAGGTGTTTTGAATTACTCCTCTTCCCCTTCAAATTTTCTTTAGGTTCACGCAGTTGGTTTTTCGATCGTTGGTTCTCATCTCTTTTCATCCGGCGCTTTTCTCTTTGAGTGGATTCGCCCTCGTTGTCTTCTGCAAGATCAGTCGTCAGTTCTTTCTCTCTCGTGGTTGTTTTCCTGTCCGAAGTTGTCCTTGTTTTTTCCCACCCACCCTCCCTTCTTCTTCTCGGAACCGGAGTCCGTAATCGAGTATCCATCCTATTCGTGCGAAGTCTTTGTTCTTTTTCCTCAATGATTTCAACTGTTGTTTTCTCTTCAAGATATTCGTCGATTCCCCGTTCCAAGTTGCCTTTGTTTTCCCGCCCTCCCACCCCTCTTATTCCCGGAGTTCGAGTTTCTTCCGACCATAAATTTCATTCGTGTGGAGCCTCTTCAGTCTTCCCTCAATCATTTCAACCGGTGAATTCTCGTCTCGTTCGTCATTCTTCATCCCTTTCTTTTCCGGTGCACTCAATTCAACTTTTTCGAGTTGATCACATGCGTTTCCTTGGATCAAGTGTTTTCCCTGCTCGTTCGCCTCTCGCCAATTTATTCTTCCGGAGTGTTCAACACATCTCAGGAGATTCGTCTATGTTTGAATTAATTCGAGGTTGTCACTTCATTCTAATATTTCAATTGTTCCGGTGCATCATCTATCTGTTCAACATCCCTTTCCAACGGTGTTTTCTTTTAGTGGGCCCTAACCCACAGGTCTTTTCCCAGGATCTTACCTGACTCTTCTAATTATTCTGGAGTTATTCTCAAATTCTTTTCAAGTCTAACGTAGGAATGAATTTCATCAGTCAGATGCCATCTCCAAGATCGCTTTCAAATTCTTTTCATCTCGGGTTCTACCTTTCCTCTTTTTCATTATTCCGGAGTTTCTCAACAATTTCGGTGGTGTTTCTCCTCATCATTTGAAGATCGAAGAAGAGTCTTTCCTCTAAATCTTGTCTGTTCTCTCGAAGATTCGCGGTCCTAGCTCGATGTTATGCTATCAAATTGTTTCTAGTCATGCAAATTCTTTTCATCCATCCGGAGCATTTCAGGAGTTGCCTTCTCTCTCGATCATCCGGAGGCCATCTTTTCGGAAGATTTCTTCATTCTAAGTTTTCAGATTCATTCCCCAATTATTCTATATCCGTGCCCTTTCGTTCGCCTCAATATTATCCCGGTGCTTCGTTCAAGTGTTCTTTAATCAGCTCATGATCTATTTGTTCTTTTACATCTAAATCCCCTCTAGCTTATTTGTTCTTCTAATTTTTCCCGGCGATTCTTTCATCAGTCATTTCTGAATTCTTACGGTGGTTCGTTCAAGATCCTTTTTCCTTCTCTATCATTTTAATTCATTCGTTCTTTTCAATCCTACCGGTGGTTCATGAAGACCTTCTCAAGTTCACCATATGTCACTTCTCAATCCTTTTCAAGAAGAATAAGTAGTCTGCAAAATCCATTGCTTGGCATCAATTTAATTTGATGAAGGATAAGTATACAATAAATCTTATTCTTATTTCATCCAAGTGATTAATTTTTTTTCTTCGGAGTTTGTTCGTAATGAATAAATTCTAGTTTCAAGTGATTTCGTCTTTTCTTTTCCGGAGTTCAAATTTTTCCTCGGCCATTTCGTCGGATCCCCCATCTAAATCACCGCAAGGCTCATCTTATTCTTTATTCCTTCATTTTATCTCATCATCCTTTTGTCACCGGAGTTCTTCATGGTGGTTCTTCATGATTTAATTCTTTCTTCAAGAGTTCATCAAGATTCTTGTTGGCGGAGTTCAAGTATCTTTTCTTCTCGCATCTCGAAGTGCAATTAATTCTCCGTATTCTTTTGAAGTGGAGTTTTGCATTTCTTCGTTCTTCTCAGCTATCCAATCTTTTCCGCTTGTGGTCGGTTATCACGTTATAATTTTGAGATGTTTTCCATAAGTCCACAACAATCTTATTCTTTCGTTGTTGATTTTCTCAACAACTTCAGTTCAAACCTTCCTTCTAAATTCTTTTCATTCAATTCTTTCAATTCTTAGGAGGCATTGTGTCGTGGAATTGTCACGGCAGATGTCCTCATGAAAGGACTTAGTCGAGGGCCATCGTGCGGGTTAACCTAGAGGGTTAAAGCGGACACAAGACACGGAGTTATCTTGGTTGGCCCCGATGAAGGTAAAAGCTTACGTCCGATTGTGATGGGATTGATGTGATTTGGCGACTAGGGAGCAATAGCTTCGCTTTAGCCTTGAATTCCTAACTCGCCGCCGGTCGTCCCCTTATATACGGGTTGGCCGCCTCGCCGGTGAGTCCCGATCCGGCTCATACAAGTGTCCGGCTCGGTCTCTTCTTTTCTTACGCTCAACACCAAATAATTCTTATTTAGGTTCCACACTAATCCCGAAAGTATAGGAGTGTGCGATGATGATCATATCAATCTTGGAACTACTTCCAACACTCATCGTCACTTCCCTTCAACTAGTCTCTGCTTATTACAGAACTCCTGTTTTGAAAGTTACTAATCTTAGCAACCTAACAAGTATCAAATACTGTGGGCTACTATAAACACTAGTAAGGTACACATCAATAACTTTGTATATCAAATATAACCTTGTTCACTTTGCCATCCTTCTTATCCACCAAATACTTGGGGTAGTTCCGCTAAAGGACCAGCTCCATTGTAGCAAAAAGCACTTAGTCTCGTGCTTAGGTCCAGACTCTGGGCTTCTTTTCACTCGAGTAGCAACTTGCTTGCCGCTCTTCTTGAAGTTCCTTCTTCCCTTGCCCTTTTCCTTGAGACTAGTGGTCTTGTCAACCATCAACACTTGATGTTTTTCTTGATTTCTACTCGATTTTAGCATCGCCAAGAGCTTGGATTTCGCCATCCCTTGCATATTATAGTTCATCACGAAGTTCTAGTAACTTAGTGATGGTGACTAGAGAATTCGTCAATCACTATCTTATCCGGAAGATTAACTCCCATGATTCAAGCGATTGAAGTACCTGCATAACTGAGCACATGCTCACTAGTTGACGCGTCTCCTCCATCTTTTAGCTATAGAACTTGTTGGAGACTTCATATCTCTCAACTCGGGTATTTGCTTGAAATATTAACTTCAATCCTCGAACATCTCATATGGTCCATGACGTTCAAAACGCCTTTGAAGTCCCGATTCTAAGCCGCTAAGCATGGTGCACTAAACTATCAAGTAGTCATCATATTGAGCTAGCCAAACGCTCATAACGTGCCCATTCACTCTCGCAATAGGTCTGCCACCTAGCGGTGCATTAAGGACTCCGGCACGACGAACTTTGGCAACGGTGCATACTGTGGAGAACACTTCTTGATAATTTTTAGTGAGAGATCATCTTATAATGCTACCGCCAATCAAAGCAAGATAAGATGCATAAAGGATAAACATCACATGCAATCGCTTGTGATCTCAATCAATCATGATCACCATTACCGCGCCGACACCTTGATCTCCATCGTAGCATCGTTGTCGTCTCGCCAACTATTGCTTCTCGACTATCTACGCTACCGCTAGTGATAAAGTAAAGCAATTACATGGCGTTGCATTTCATACAATAAGCGACAACCATATGGTTCCTGCCGATTCAATTCTTTAGCCCTAGTAGGAGTAGGACTCCCCTTTCCTAGTCCCACTAGGAAGAGGAAGGGGGAAGGAAAAGAGAGGGAGGGAGAGGAGAGGGCTGCGCCTCCCAGTCCACCGGATGGCCCATAACCCATAACTTCCCTGGGGTTCCGTAACCCTCCCAAGCACTCGGTTTTCTCCGAAACTTCCGGAACCTTTCCGGTGTCGAATATAACCATCCAATATATCAATCTTTATGTCTAGACTCCTGCCATGTCCGTGATCACATCCAGGACTCGAACTCCTTCGCACATCAAAATTAAACTCATAATATTCTCGAGAACTATGTAGACATGACCTAGAACTATCTCGGTCAATTAGCGGAACCTGGATGCTCATATTGGTTCCTACATATTCTACTTAAGATCTTTATTTAAACCGCATAACAACATAATGCTGTTCCTTTGTCATCGGTATAGTTACTTCCCGAGATTCGATTACGGAAAGTCTCTTTACTCGCTCCAGAATACATCATCTCACAACTAACTCTTTAGTTGCAATGCTTGCAAGGCTTATGTGATGTGTACAGAAGGCCTAGAGATACCTCTCCGACAATCGGAGTGACAAAACCTAATCTCGAAATATTTCCTTTATAATCACCCGATTACGCTAGGACGCTTGGTAGTACCAAAGTGTTTCCGTAAACGCAGGTTGCATAATCTCATAGTTACAGGAACATGTATGGGTCAGAAAGAAAGCATTAACATACTAAACGCATCAAGTGTTAAGGCGGAATGGGTCATGTCAATCACATCATTCTCTGATCCCATTAATCAAATGTCATGTTCATGGTTAGGAAACATAACCATCTTTGATTAATGAAGCTCAGTACATACTAGTGACTATCTGTTTGTCTATGTATTCACACATGTATTATGTTTCGGTCTCTTCTTCATGAAATAAGGAAATTAAGTTACAATACTAAGGCGGTTTACAGGAATGGATCCTAATCCGCCTCTGGGCTTTGGGCCTCCTCCGTGGGCCCTGATCACAGATGAGAGTAACCCGGCCCCTTCAGGGCGGTTTACACTCAGTAGTTATATCCCCAACATTAGGCCCCAGATTGACTTGAACCGGTTCATGTGAATCTTCAATATCTTCAGGAAACTCTTGATCTCCCTTCATATTTTGTAAACCGCCATCTTCTTGAACCGCCGTGATGTCATCCTCCGATCCGCGTGTTAGGGCGCCTTGACGTCATCCTTAATAAAGAAATCCAAACAGTAAGATTCCCTTCATTTAATGCTATCCCGGAAATCGAGGCGGCCGCTGCACCGTCCGCCGCTTTTGACTCCTCGATTCTCGCGCCCGTTGATTGCTCCGGTTCCTTATAAATAGACCGGCCGGCCCCTGTCTCTTCTTCTTCTTCTTCCGCTCTTCTCCTTCCTCGCGACGCTCCAGTCCTGAAGCTTCGCCGTCGCCTCCGACCTTCGAACGACGCGTCAACGCCGGGCCGCTGCATCAACCTGATCGTATTAGAGTTTTCGGCGCTCCTCCACGGTTTTCGCTCGTCAGGTAAGGTTCCTCTCAAGCCCTAGATCCCATCTGAAGACCCTATTCATCTCGTAGTTCATAGGTGTTCATATCAGTTCTTCATACCTGCTCCGCCATGGCCGTACGCCTCAGCCGTACCATATATCCTGTGCAGGTGGCTGCCCTGCCGTCCATTTAATCCTTTACACATCTTCCTTTTCGCTCAGATCCTCTAGTTTAGAATGCCCGAACCTCCGTGCTCTTTATAAGGCTTGCATAGGTCGAGGGGTTTTCCTCACTTGAACCCTCAAGAGATCTAAATTATTTCCACTCGCATGTGAAATCTGTTTCATCCACACTTAGTAAATTCAAGCAGTTACATCGCTTTCTGGCGGTTTGACCTTTGATATCTAATCCGCTACTCCATTAGCCTTTAGTTAAACCGAATTGCAAGCCGCCGAAGTCGCGGTTTAACAATGTATAATATGCCTGAATCGTTTAACGGTGAACCGCTTCTCCTTTCTTTCGCAGCTTGGTCTTCCGGAATGGCTCCTCAATTCTCAGCTTGCAATTGGGTTCGGTCCAAGATCACTGAAACGCAACTGAACGGCTATGTTACCACTGGCGCCTTGGCTCCAAAAAACGTCCTTCACTGGCGTGTCCCGGATGGCGAGTTTCCTCCCGAGCCGCAAGAGGGTGAGGTAGTTGTGTTTATGCAACACTTAGACCGGGGATTCTGCCCACCCGGATCAAAATTCTTCCGGGATGTCCTTGCCAGTTTTCAACTCCATCCACAGGATATCGGTCCCAACTCCGTGTCAAACATATGCAATTTTCAAGTATTCTGTGAAGTCTACCTTCAAGAAGAACCCTCTGTGGAGCTGTTCCGGGATTTCTTTCACTTGAACCGTCGTACGGAGTTTTCTGATGGTCCCAACACAGAGCTAGGCGGCGTTTCAATCCAGAAGAGGAAGGAAGCGGACTTTCCTCACGCCAAACACCACAGCCATCCAAAAGATTGGAACCAAACCTGGTTCTATCGCGAACACTGCTCCGCTAACGAGAATCCTTTGCGGGTTACCGTCCTCACCGGCTCAGCAACAATCATCCGCTGCCTTTACGCTTAACCGCCGCGGAGCGGAAGAACTTTGCACCTCAGATCATTAAACTCCGGGCTCTAATGGCCAATGGACTAACTGGTGTGGACCTTGTGCGATGCTGGGTTTCTTGGGGCATCTTACCCTTAAGCCGCCGGCCCGGATTGATGCACGAGTATACTGGCAGCCTCAAAGACCCTCAAAGACGTCACGAATTACCAATAACTGAACTTGAGGTCACAGAGCGTAAAGAAGATGCTTGATGAACCAATCTCCGCTCTGCAGCCTAACCGGTTGGCTCCGCTACGTGTTGCCAACCAACCGCTCATGGTAAGGCTCGCTCACCGCTTTTCGGGCCTTTAATACTTTGTTGATATTCATTAATCCTTGTTACCTCGCAGCTAACAGCTCATCTCGAGGCGGACCAAACCGGCCCGAGCTCGGCGTATAAAGTCAAGGCTACCAAAAGGTGGCAAGAAAACCGCGGGTCTTGATCCGCCGGAAGATGAAGAATCCGAAGCTGAGGTAAAACTTGATATCCTTACGAGGGAGCCGCCGTAAACCGGATCTCCACCTTGTGTTTCTTCTTACTTATAATTTGTCCCTCTTTATTCTTCCCTGTACTAACAAATTTAACTCCCAGGATGATGCTGAAGCCAGCCATGCCGACCATGTTGAGGTAATCCTTCTTTCTTCCGACTCCGACCTCGTGCCGGTTAAAAGAATTCGTCGCGCCGTCCGAAAAGTGAAAAAAATCTCATTCCTCTGCTTATTTGAAGACACAAAGAGTGAAGAAGCGCCGTACAACCCGGCATGATGGTCAGCAGATTCTCTCCTCCGGTTTACGGATACACCAACCGGAAGCGTCGCCCGGAGGTGACTTGTTCTCTGAAAACGTTATCCCTTAAAGGGTTTCTTCCGATGTCCTCTCAATCCGTCTGACCCAAATTACCAGGCCTCTTCCAACTCCTCTGGCGGTTCATCAACCACGCAACTGCCTCCGCTTAAAGTTGCTGCAGGGTAAGTATCATACCTCTGTCCCGCCAATTCGGTGTATAGTTGCGTTGGTCGATTTATCTTACTCTAATTCTGAACACTGCAGCACCAAGGCTCGCTTGAGTAAAAAGCAAAACTCTTGAGCCTCTCGCAGATGCTGATCGGAGAAGACCCGAACAGCAGGCGAAAACCCTGAAGTCACTAAGAATAGCTCTGGCGAGTTGTACCGAGACGATATTGCTGATCCGCCAGAAGCTGAACCGGAGGCCCAAGTGGAAACCTCACATCCTGCTCCACCGAGTCCGACCACAGAGCGGGTCGTAACTATTGAACCGCCGAGCCAGAGCAAGAAGGCACCAAGCCCAAAGAAAAACGCCGATCCGGCCAGCCCGGCCAAAAATGATGATGTTATTGTGACGGGCACTGGCTACACTACCCCTAGCCAACCGGTCGCTTTAACGAAACACAACGCCAAGGGAGAGCCTGCCACTATGGGTAAAGACAAGGGGAAAACTGATCTGTCAGCTTATGACAATTTCTCTGCCCAAGAACTTCACTCCGGCTTTCTGAACCGGCTCTACACAAGCCGTGACCTTGAAGCCGGTCTGGTAAATCGCATGAAGGACCGCTATGAGGTAAGGATTTATGCCTGTCTTGTACCTTTGCTGCATAGTAGCCTCCAAGGGCCGGTTTAACTTGTCATAGTCAAATCGGCACTTAACTTCATAAAGCAACCATGCACCTTGAACTGCAGTACTGTAGCCCCCAAGGGTCGGTTCAATTTAGCATAGTTAAACCGGGACTTAATTTCTGTATCCCATACCGAACTGAGATCAATTAGCCATTAGCCCCCAAGTGCCAAGTTGAATACTTGTATTGAGCTTGGGACTTTATAATAACACAACTAACGTGCTCCCTTTGTTATCAGAATGATATATACCAACAAACCGTGCAACTCAAAGACCTTCGTGCCAACTTGGAGACCCAACAAGCAGAGACCACCAAGGCTAAGGATGAATTGAGAGCTGCCTTGGCCGCTATGGAACAGCTGAAGGAGGGATATACGTCCGAGCGGGCCAAATGGGACACCGAGAAAGCCGGTTTGACAAAACAGGCAGAAGATGCTGAATCAGCTCTTAAACCGGTGATCAAGAGCTTACGGATCAAGCGCCAAGTTCATGCCATGACCTCTGCCATCTTTGGTAAGAAAATTTGCACTGAATACACCTGTTTTAATATTACCGCCGGTTTAACCTGAGCTGTCTGAACCTGGTGCAGGCAAGCGTATTGCTCATCTGGGCTCTGACGTGCGAAAGAAGCTCAAGGCCTCTTACACCCTGATTGAGCAGCTGTATACCGGCGCCCAGCGAGTCATATGTGCCACATCCTACGACAACACGGCTCCGTCCTTGATCAAAGATACACTGGACCGGCTGTCTATGATTCCGGCGCAGCTTGAAGAGGTGAAACGGTCCGCGGCCCGGGCTGGCACTCTACTGGCTTTGACTCGCGCCAAGGCGTGGATAGCAGACCTTGATCCGGCTGATATAGCCAAGGGTTTCCCCAGTGCTCAAGAGAACGGTGAAGCCTTTGATAATGACGCTCTGAAACGAGTAACAAAGGAGATGCGTCCGCTGGCGAGTCAACTGGCAGCAGAAGCCAACCTGGCGGTTTACCGCTTTTTATGACGTAAACAACAAGCGGGTGGAGTTTGTCATTCCAGAAGTGCAGAGCCTTGTTCCTCCAATCCGTAAGCACACTTATGCCCCCGACGTTGATCCGGTGAGCTTATAAGTGAAGAGGCTGTCTTCGTGCCTTAACCCGGATTGACTGGTCTACCAATGACTTCCGGGCTTTGGGTGATGAAGAGGAAGAAGTTGAACCGACGCCAAACGCCCCCTCTTCCTCACGTCAACCCGGCGAGGAAGCTTAATCCGTCGAGCCGGGTGATGCATCAAAAGCTGCTGGCCATAACGTCATGCGAACCACTGGGCCTTGAAGGCTTTGTAATAGAATAGCTAGCACTTTATTCCTGAACATGCCTTTTATGCCCTCCGTCTGTAACCTTTGCGTTTGATACTTTGGTTTGAAGTAGTGAATCCTTCAATGTATTTTGCCTGCAATCACAAATTCTTAAACCGCCACGGCGTCTTGCGCCTCTAGCCGGCTTGTGACGCCTACATATTTATATAAGAAAATACCGAGGTATATGATCAAAATTTTGTGATACAAAAATACCTGCCACTGTCGGGCGCACAGTTGGCTTAGCCAATTTTGAGGCGGAGGCTTTATAAACCATTACCGTCAAAGGAGAACAATTCCTGTGTGTATAATACCGATTTACCGTGTAAACCGTGTCGGGTCATGACAAGCCCCCTGTTACTCCATAATGGGATGTTAACAGAAAAAACCAAACCGGAAAAAGTCGCCGGATTAAGAAGGCAAACAAAAGTCAAATAACTGGTATGCAAACCATATGGGAACAAAGGCAATGATAAAAACCGTTTGCAAGAAGAGGCTTTATTGAGCCTGATCAGATGGCGTTACCATGGTCGGACAGGACCAAGCTCCCTATAAGGTGTAGCGATGGTTCAAGTCAGCCAGGTCCCCAACTGACATCGTGGCATTATGCCGATCAAGTGGCATTGCAATGGTTCGGGTTCGACCAAGCCCCCAAGTGATTCTATGGCCTTAGGCCGACCAAGAGGCGGATGGTTCAGACGTGACCATGTCCCCAAGTGATCCGGTGGCTTTTCGCCCGTCAAAAGGTGTTGCATTGGTTCGACACCACCAAGCCCCCAAGTGACAAAAACTTATGAAAAGCAAGACTAAGGGTTAAACCGAGGTGCTTCAAGACAACATCTCCGTGTACCCAAACCGGACTTTTTACGTAAGCAGATACCCGCTTTAGCCGAATCCGGTTTATTGCTTTTATTCATAATATATACATTGTCTTAATATGTACATAAGTGGAGCCGATGGCTCGTATAATAAGGTCAAGATGAGCTATGTTCCACGGCCCGTTGGTCTCCTCCTCCGACGCGTGCGTGAGTCCTTTCGCCTCTAACATCAATCGATAGTATGACCCGTTGTACAGATTCTTGCGACCACAAAAGGCCCTTCCCAAGGTGGGGATAGCTTGTGCATATCTTTACGGTCTTGAATGAGCGAAGCACCAAGTCTCCTTCCGAAGGTTCGGTTTTAACCCGCCGATTGTGATACCGACGAAGATCCTGGCTGGTAAACCGCCGAACGAGCAGCCGCCATATCTCGCTTCTTCATCCGGCCGATCCAAAGCGCCCCGCCGGCTGCCTCGCTATCCGCCTCAACATAAGCTGCCACTCGAGGCGTAGTCGTGACGGATATCGCTGGAAGGACCGCCTCCGCCCATAGACCATAAAGAACGGCGGTATCCAAAGTGGATCTGTTAGGGGTAGTATTTATACTCCATATCACCGATGGTAGCTCTTCCACCCAACAACCCGGCGTCCTCTCTAAAGGGACCATAAGCCGGGTTTGATACCTTTCAAGATCTCTGATTAGCTCGTTCCGCTTGACCATTGGACTGCGGGTGGGCCATCAAGAAACGCTGCCGGATGTGCTCGCTCACAAAACTCCTTCATGACTCCCTTGGACAAATTGGTGCCATTATCCGTGATGATACGTGTGGAAACCCAAACCGAAAATCACCTTTTGATGAATGAACCGCCGGGCCGCATCACACTTGCTAACAGGCTCTGCTTCCACCCACTTTGTAAATTTGTCGACCGCCACCAACAGGTGGGTTTTCTTGTCCTTGGACCTTTTGAAAGGTCCGACCATATCCAGCCCCCAAGTCGCAAACGGCCAAGTAATTGGAATCATCCTCAATTCTTGGGCCGGTACATGAGCACGTCTGGAAAACTTTTGGCAACCATCACATCGTCGGACCAGATCTTCAGATCAAGATGGGCAACAACCAATAGAAACCATGGCGGAACGCTGGCCACCAAGGACTTTGAACCGCGTGGTGACCACAGTCCCCTTCATGGATCTCTCGCAATATCTCACAGCCCTCTTCAGGGACACACAACGCTGAAATGCCCTCGACATTAATCGCAATGGTGCAACTCGCCATTAACAATGGTCATAGACTTAGACCGCCGAACTATCTCGCCGCCAACGCCTCATCTTCCGTAACTCGCCCTGTTCATGTATGCCAAATAAGGGAGCGCCCAATCCGAATGACATGCAAGGCCGCCACCAATTGAGCCTTCGGATCGTGGATAGCCAAATCAACTTCATCAGAAGCTTAACCGATGGATTGTGCAAGACATCAAGGAAGACGCTGGGCGGGACGGTTTACGTTGAGAGCCCAGCCGGCTTAAAGCATCACCGCTTGTTCTTCCGACGATCCACATGGTCCACGATATCCTTTAAAATGCCCTCGCAACAACATCCACCTCCCGACGGTATGCAGCCATGAGTGGATCTTTGGAATCCCAAGTACACGAGCACTTGCCGGGCCACCAAGTCCGAGTCACCAAAGCATTTAACCCGCTAAGATTCATTTCTTAGCCGTCCGGAGACCATGGAGCAAAGCTTCATACTCAGCTGCATTGTTAGTACAAGGGAACATCAAGCGGAGAACGTAATGAACTTGTCACCTCGCGGGAAGTTAATACGACTCAGCCCCGAGCCCTCCAATTGCTGGACCCATCAAAGTGGATGGTCAAATAGGTATGATCCGCTTTTCAGCGCTTGCAACTCCGTCCAATCATTAATAAAATCCACAAGTGCTCGAGATTTTACCGCCGTCCGAGGCACATACCTTAAACCGTGCGCCCTCAACTCTATGGCCCACTTAGCAATCCGCCGGTCGCCTCCGGTTCAGATGATGTCACCCAAGGGAGCTGAATCGACCACCGTGATGGGGTGCCCTCGAAATATTGCTTTAGCTTCCGCTTGCCATAAAAACCCGATACCAGCTTTCGCCAATGTGGATATCTCTCGCTTAGACTCAATGAGGACTCACGATGTAATAAACCGCCGTTGAACCGGATACTCCTTCGCCTCCTTCCGCTCCACCACGATAGCCACGCTTAATCGCCCTAGCATTAGCAAAGAACATATAACAGCAGCGGCTCTTTGTCAATGGGGCGGCTAGAACCGCGGGTTGGCCAACCGCCGCTTCAAATCCTCCAATGCTTCATCAACGCTCAACTCCGCATAAACCGATCCGTTTTCTTCAACATCTGGTACAAAGGAATGGCCTTCTCGCCTAGGCGGCTGATAAACCGGCTTAGCGCAGCAATCCGGCCTGCCAAACGCTGGACGTCATTGATGCACTTTGGCTTAGCCAAGGAGGTGATAGCCGTAATTTTTTCCGGATTAGCTTCGATCCCCTTGTTGGACACGAGAAAACCCAATAACTTGCCTGCCGGAACACCAAAGACGCACTTGGCCGGGTTGAGCATCATCTTGTACACCCGCAAGTTGTCAAAGGTTTCTTTTAGATCCTCAATCAAGGTTTCCTTCTTCCTTGACTTAACCACGATATCATCCACATAAGCATGCACGCTACGGCCGATCTGTTCGCAAGCAATTCTCAACGCATCTGCCGATAAGTCGCTACGCTCTTGAGTCCAAAAGGCATAGATACATAGCGAAGGCTCCAAAAGGGTGATAAACGCCGTCTTCTCCTGGTCCTTAACCGCCATCTTAATCTGATGATAACCGAATACGCATCCAAAAGCTCAAACGCCACAACCCGCCGTAGCATCAATAATCTGGTCAATGCGGGAGGGCGAAGGATCTCGCCGGACAGGCTTTGTTAAGATCTCGTAATCCACACATGCGCCAATTGCCATTCTTCTTAAGGACCAACACCGGATTGGCAAGCCACTCGATGAAAGACTTTGACGATAAACCCCGCCGCTAAGAGCCTAGCAACTTCTCTCCAATGGCCTTGCGCTTTTCCTCATTAAACCGCGAAGAAACGCTTTATCGGTCTGTATTTTGGGTCAACATTAAGAGTGTGCTCACGAGTTCCCTCAGACACCGGCATGTCAAGGCTTCCATGCAAAATGTCCCGATTCTCACGGATGAACTCGATGAGCGCGCTTTCCTATTTAGGATCCAAGTTGGCACCGATGGTGAACTGCTTGGACGAATCGCCGCACAAAATCAACAAGCTTCGCCTCGGCCACCGATTTGAACTTCAAGTCCGGATCGTGCTCAGTAGTTGGCTTCTTCAAAGGGGTCATATCCACGGATCAACATTGTCTTTATAATACTTTAGCTCTTCATGGCACAAACCGACTCACAGAAGTCGCATCACCTTCCTCGCACTCCAAAGCGATCCGGCGGCTCCCATGAACCGTTATCGTTCCTTTGTGACCCGGCATTTTCAGCTGCAAGTAAACATAACAGGGCCGTGCCATAAACTTAGCATAAGCCGGCCGCCCAAAGAGGGCGTGGTAAGGACTTTGAATTTTCACCACCTCAAACGTCAATGTTTCCGATCTGGAGTCATGTTCATCCCCAAAAGTCACCTCCAGAGCTATCTTACCGACCGGGTATGCCGACTTGCCAGGCACCACACCGTGAAACACTGTGCTGGATGGCCTAAGATGCCTATCCGCTAACCCCATACCGGAAGGTCTCATAGTACTGTGATGTTGATGCTGCTTCCTCCATCCATAAGCACCTTGGTAAACTTGTATCCTCCTACCGAGGTGCCACCACCAGTATTAATCGACCCGGATTGTAAACCCGGGAGGATGGTCCTCTCTGCTCCACACGATAGGTTGCTCGGACCAGCGAGGTAATGCGGCGCAGCCGGTTCAACAACACCGACCGCCCGCTCAAGTTTTCGGTCTCGTCTGTCCAAGCTGGTGGTAAAAACGTGGTACTGTCCACCATTCAACTGCTTTGGGTTACTTTGGTAACCCGACTGCTGCTGTTGTTGATTGTAGCCCCCTTGGTTCTGATTGTTCTGATTGTTCTGATTACTCTGATTATTCTGATTGCCTTGCCCGCCCGGATTACCACCGAACCACGGCCAGAATTTCTCCACCAGAATCTCGGGCGGACTCGAACCGCCGCGGCCCCGATCATACCGAAAGAGTTAGAGTTTTTGAACTCCCGCATAATATAACAATCCTTCCAAAGGTGGTTTGCCGGTGCCTCCTTCATCCCATGCTTCGGACAAGGTTGATTCAATATGTAATTCAGACGATCCGGATTGTGACCGCCCCGGTTTGATTGCTTACCCTTGCGCCGCTGACCCTTGTCCTGCGTGCTGGTGTTGGCCACAAAGCCCATGTTACCGTTCGCATTACGCTTTGTTCCTCCATTGCTCGCCGAATGATGTCTGCTGGCCTCGAGTTGCTGTTCTGTTTTCCTTCCCACTTCGTCATCCTCAGATTCGGGATCCTTGGTACTATCAGAATCAACATATTTTACCAAAACGCCCATTAGAGTGCCCATGTCATTGCAAAAACGCTTCATGCGACCCAGCTTCAATTTCAACGGCTCGAACCGGCAATTGGCTTCCAAGGTCAAGATCGCGGAATCAGGGTTGATCCGGTCCAAGAATGTAAACTTCCAAACGGCGCACCCAATGGGTTGTGGATTCTCCTCCGCCGACACAAGCCGCCAAATCCACCACGTATATGGGCTGCTTACAGTGTCTTTGAAATTTTGAATGAACCGGTTCGCGAATCGGGTCCATGAACTCGATCGAAGGCGGCAAATTCTTCAACCAAGTTCGAGCCGTACCTTCCAACATCATTGTGAAATACTTCGCACACGCGGCTTCATCCACATCCAACATCTCCATGGCCATCTCATAGCTTTCTATCCATGCTTCTGGAGCCAAATCGGCAAGATAATTGGGCACCTTGCGGGCCCCTTGAAGTCCTTGGGCAAACGACGCTGCGTAAAGCGGGACGAGGCAAGGCACCCCCAAAGAGCCGACGTGACCCTGGTTCAAGATGGTCGGACGAACCGCGCGAGCTGATGATCCTCACCAGCCGCTAACTCGCCTCCCTACGCGTTCTCGGGCGCGTCCACTACCACTTGAGCATCTTCAAAGCCACCGCCGGGTTGTTGCCGCGAGGCGGACCACGCCGCGCATTGCTTGACACGGCCGGTTCGTCGACGCGTCGGCTATAGCTCCGCTTGGGGGGTGGAGTGGATCCGATCCCGATCAGATGAATACGCTTCTCGCCGAGCTGTGGCCGCCCCGAGGAGCTCCTTAACCCGGCGTGTCTCTACCGCTGTGGTGAATCGCCTTCAATTGAATCGCCCAACCGTGCCGCAGCCGCCACAAGGTTATCCATCGGGTTGGAGTAGTGACCCGGAGGTGTTCGTGACACCGGGCGCGCCGGTATGATGGCGAGGCAGATCTATCACACGGGCTGAACCGGCGCTGCCGTCCCAAAGCTTCCGCCGGTTTACCACCGCGGCGGATTATCGTCCTCGCCTCGGGTATTGAAAAGCTTCTTCCTCGAAAACCGAAGGTAAACGGACCTGTATTTCCTTTTCATGACTTCATGTGACGCGCTCGATCCAAAGATGAGCCTATAAGCTCACAGATCAAAGCGGCCGCTCGCCGCCATCCTCACGTCCGCTGCTGCCGTGTCTGCTTTAGCTTTAGTGATCTTTTCCTCACCTTTGCAATCTCCGCCAGCAGGTCCCGATCCGCGGATTGGCCTCTCGCCATGAGCACAACCAACGCGCCAAAAGCTCGACAAAACTTGAGCGGCGGGCGACAGGCCTCCTTCCCGGCTGCCATCACCGTTGTTGAACCGGCGACATCAGGGCGCCATGGTCGAAGAGTGAAGCGCCGCCTGCGCATCGCCATGAAGATCCCAACCCGGTTGGGTAGATCAAGGGTCCGAATACTCTCACCGCTTGAACAGCCCCGATCCGCCATCTTGCGGCTGGTACAGAGACTCGGGCTCCGCCGACGACTCGCCGCCAGAGTAGACAACGGTTTCGCCGCCAGATGCTGATCCGTCCTCGTAGTCTCCGTGGACGACTCCCACGAAAACACGCCGACCGCCGGTTTAGCAGTGGCAGGACTCTTCTTCGCCTCACCGAGCCGCTCTCGATGAGGTCGGCGCAGATGTCCGCCCAGCCCCGCTCGCCGATCTTGCCGATGAACACGTATGCCGCCAAAGGGGACCCAGATCCAGATTCAACCGAGCCGCCTCGGGGCCCCATTCAGATCGCCGATTAGAGCTTGTCGCGACGACTCTTAGTCATCCGCCTACAAGATAGCCTTCGAGTCCTTCGAACCTGCCTCTAAGATCATCAAACCATCGCGGCGATAGCCCCACGGTGGGCGCTTAACCGTCGTGGAATTGTCACGCAGATGTCCTCATGAAAGGACTTAGTCGAGGGCCATCGTGACGGGTTAACCTAGAGGGGTTAAAGCGACACAAGACACGGAGTTATATCGTTCGCCCCTTCGATGAAGGTAAAAGCCTACGCCCGGTTGTGATGGGATTGATGTGATTTGGCGACTAGGGAGCAATAGCTTCGCTTTAGCCTTGAATTCTCTCGTCTCTAACTTCGCCGCTGGTCGCCCCTTATATACACGGGTTGACGCCCGCCGGTTCATACAGAGTCCCGATCCGCCATACAAGTGTCCGCTCGTCTCATTCTTTCTTATCTTACAACGCAAGTTACAATACTAAGGCGGTTTACAGGAATGGATCCTAATCCGCCTCTGGGCTTTGGGCCTCCTCCGTGGGCCCTGATCACAGATGAGAGTAACCCGGCCCCTTCAGGGCGGTTTACACTCAGTAGTTATATCCCCAACACATTGTGTTGTTCCTCTCGTCAACTATCGTTCCATTTTGTCAAACTCAGTTCCAACTCTTTCCTTGTTCAACCGGTGTGCTGCCTAAATCCTTTCAGTCTTATTCGTTTCTTTTCTCATTCTAACCACTCCGGTTAGAACGAGTGGTTTCATAGTCTATCTGATTCCGTGAGCTTTCAATTCTCGTCATTCTCGTCGTTTCTCTCTTCTTCTCGAGTGCTCTCGATTCTTTGCCTCTTCTTTCTTGCGTTTCTTGATCACCTCATCCTTTTTCTCTTCCATCTCGGTCCTAAGATCTCGGGACGAGATCTCTTGTTAGTGGAGGAGTGTTGTAACGCCCCGGATTCGATGCGCCAGGTGTCTGCCAGTTATTCGCCGTCGTTGCCATGTCATGTGCTTGCGTGTTGCACTTTTCCATGTCATCATCTGCATTTCATATCATGTCGTCATGTGCATCGCATTTGCATACGTGTTCGTCTCATGCTTCCGAGCATTTTCCCCGTTGTCCGTTTTGCAATCCGGCACTCCTATGTCTCCTGGCGCTCCCTTTTACCTCTTTTCGTGTGCGGGTGTTAAACTTTCTCGGAATGGCCCGAGGTTTGTCAAGTGGCCTTGGTATAGCACCGGTAGACCGCCTGTCAAGTTTCGGGTCATTTGGAGGTCGTTTGGTACTCCAACGGTTAACTGGGTAAATCAGAACCCTCTTTCTCTTTGCAGCCCAACACCCTTTCAAAGTGGCCCAAAACCCATCTAACTCCCCTCCATGCTCTCGGTCGTTCGATCACGATCGCGTGGCCTAAAACCGCACCTCATTTGGACTCTCCTAGCTCCCTCTACCTATATAAACACCTCCCCCCTCCAAAAAAATGGCACCCAATCCCCGAAACCCTAAAACTTCCCCCCGCCACGGACATGTCCACCTGGCGGACGCTGTCTCCACCGCCGCCCGCGCCCAACAGGGGCTGCCACGTGGGCCAACTGCGCCGCCGCTGGCCGCTGGCCCACCAGCCCGCCTGCTGCCGCCAAGACGCCCGCCGCCGCCGTCGCACTGTCACATGCAGGCCCTTCGCCGCCGCCGCTCTGTCGCGCCGCCTCGCGGATCCGCGCCCTCCGGTCGGCGCCGCGCCCGACCCCCGCCGCCGCGCGCGCCCGGCCGCCGCCCATGAGCCGCCGGCGCCGCGCCTCCCGGCCCGGCTTCCCGCCGGCCGCCGCCCGCCGCCTCCTCCCTCCGCCGCTTGTCTCCTCTCCTGGCGTCGCCGCGCCGCTCGGCGAGGGCCGCCTCCCGTCCCCCCGGCCCCGGCCCGACGCCCCCTCGCCTCTCCGGCCTCCTCCCCGGACGGATCCGCCCAGCTCCGGCGAGAGCTCCGGATCGGCCTCGGTTCGCGTGCCCCGCAAGGTTGACTTTCTCCCCCCTCCGTTTTCTGCTAAGTCCTCGACATTTTGTTATTTTCATCGCATCATATCTCTGCATCCGTAGCTCCGTTTTGTGCGTGTAATATGTCAAATTGTTCGCCTCGATGAGTACATCATTTCATTCCATTGCGTCATTTTCATTTGAGCTCATCTTGATGCCCGAAATGCTGTTGGAAGAGTGCTATGTGATGTTAGTTTCAGATTCTTATCAGAACATGCACTTTTGTCATTTTTGCCATGATTGGTGTGTGCATCCTATGAACTTGAGTCCTACATGTGTTTTGTAATATGCCATGCCATCTTTACAGGGGTGTATGCCATGTATTTTTGTGATCTTTGTGGTGACTAGCACAAGCATGCAAACTAGGCTTCATGATGTTGCTGATTTCAGCCCTGTTTTGCTGATATTTTTATGCCATGTAAACTAGATGCTACAGAGAGATCCATGCTTATTTTGAGATACTTCAGTAAGGATGTTTTGAACATATGGTTATTCTATATCCATCCATGCCCTTTTTTGCAATTATGGAGTGCCATAGCTTGAGTCAATCGAGCTCTACTTTTGCTATAAAATGTTTCCTGGCAGGTTGTTTACATGTTATTCAATTTTGCCAAGGTTGTTGTAGTTGATCCTTGCATGCTATGATGTTGTTCTTGCCATGTATAGCTTCTATGCCATGTCTTCTTACTGTTGGTTGCCTTGCCATGCCATGTATTGCTTTGTGGTGAGTGGTTCAAGCTCACCAACATGCCTACTTATTTTTGTTTCTGCCATGTATGAATCTGTAATATAACTTGCTATGTTTACATGGGTGCCATCATATTTTCTGATCCTTTTTGGCTTATGGTCACTAAAGGACATTTGATCTATGCATTAAGTAGATTCATGCCATGCCTTGGTTTGCCATGATAAGTTCCTGTAGCATGTTGTTTGATAGCTCTAGACATTGCAACTTGATGTTATTTCCTGATAAGTATGAAACTATTATTATTTGCAATCTTGCCATGTGTTTTTGAGCATGTTCTAGTGATTTCTGGAGATAGCTCAGTGTTCATGTTTTGTCATGCTTTACCTGTACATCATGCCCATGCCTTTTGTTATTATGTTGAGGTCCTGTAGCATGTTGTTTTGATGCTTGCAATATGCCTAGTTGCTGTTTTGGACAGATTATTGCTATAACTTGTATAGTGTGTATGTGTTGAACTGCTGCTCGCTTTTGAGTGTGCTCTATATGAAACTTGCTTGATTTTGCATGTAGCTTCATATTATCATGTTGCCTCCATGTTTTGAGGTGTTTGATTGATGTTTGTATGCAATTTGCATCAATGCCATGTTTAACTTGTTTTGCTCATATCTTCTAGGCCGTAACTCCGAATCTAATGAACTTTATATGTAACTTGACTAGATTTTCGTGTAGATCATCATGGTGCATCTTAACTTGCTGTTTAACAACTTGAACATAATGTTTATTCAGATCTGGACCAATTTCGAAATTTGCATACGAGGACTTACCGGAATTGTTATATGTTGTTCCCGGCCTCATTTAAACTTGCCTTGATGTGTTGCTCTTGCTTGCATCATCTCTTGCCGTGAGTAGCTTCATGTAGCTTTGTCATGCATCATTCTTGGTTGAGCATCATGTCTTGTTCATGTGTGGTGTGTTTACTATGTTGTGTGCTTTTTTTGTTAGTTCCTGCTTGCTATGCGATCGTGAGGATTCGCTTCGTCTCCTGTTGGTTCGGCTTCATCCGCTCGCCTTCTTCATGGACTCGTTCTTCTTCCTTGCGGGATTTCAGGCAAGATGACCGCTACCCTGGATCTCACTACTATCATTGCTATGTTAGTTGCTTCGTTCTATCGCTATGCTGCGCTACCTATTACCTGTTTATCAAGCCATCCCAAATTGCCATGTCAGCCTCTAACCTTTGTCACCCTTCCTAGCAAACCGTTGTGTGGCTATGTTACCGCTTTGCTCAGCCCCTCTTATAGCGTTGTTAGCTGCAGGTGAAGATGAAGTTTGTTCCTTGTTGGAACATGGAGATGTTGTTCCTTGTTGGAACATGTTTACTCGTTGGGATATCACAATATATCTTATTTAATTAATGCATCTATATACTTGGTAAAGGGTGGAAGGCTCGGCCTTATGCCTGGTGTTTTGTTCCACTCTTGCCGCCCTAGTTTCCGTCATATCGGTGTTATGTTCCCGGATTTTGCGTCCCTAACGCGGTCGGGTGATTTATGGGACCCCTTGACAGTTCGCTTTGAATAAGACTTTTCCAAAGAAGGCCCAACATTGGTTTTACCATTTGCCTCACCACCACCTACTTTTCCCTTGGGAGTCGCTCTCTCGAGGGTCATCTTTATTTAGCCCCCGGCCGTTGCTTCTCTAAGTGCTGGTTCAAACCGAGTAGATCATGGGCCACCTTGGGGCAACTTGAGGATTGGTTTTACTCGAGGATGTCTCATCCGTGTTGCCTCGAGAACAAGATATGTGCAGCTCCTATCGGGATTGTCGGCGATCGGGCGGCTTTGCTGGTCTTGTTTTATTGTTGTCGAAATGTCTTGTAGCCGGATTCCGAGACTGATCGGGTCTTCCCGGGAGAAGGAATATCCTTCGTTGATCGCGAGAGCTTATCATGGGCTGTTGGGACACCCCGCAGGTATAAACTTTCAAAGCCGTGCTGCGGTTATGTGGCAGATGGGAATTTGTTAATATCCGTTGTAGTAAACTTGAAGCAAACTCTTCTAAAATACACCAACCGTGTGTGTAACCGTGAGTGTCTCTTTTCAGGGTTGATCGAGAGGAGAACACGGTTTCTGGGTTATGTTTGACGTAAGTAGGAGTTCAGGATCACTTCTTGATCATTACTAGTTGACGACCGTTCCTTTGCTTCTCTTCTCGCTCTCATTTACGTATGCTAGCCACCATATATGCTTAGTCGCTGCTGCAACCTCACCACTTTACCCCTTCCTTTCCCTTTAAGCTTTGCTAGTCTTGATACCCATGGTAATGGGATTGCTGAGTCCTCGTGGCTCACAGATTACTACACCACCAGTTGCAGGTACAGGTTGTGCGATGATCTTGATGCGAGAGCGATGTTTGCTTGTGTTGGAGTTCTTCTGCTTCTTCTTCGATCAAGGGATAGGTTCCAGGTCGGCAGCCTGGGCTAGCAGGGTGGATATTGTTTGAGTTTCTGTTCATGTTTCGTCCGTAGTCGGATGTTGATCTTGTTTATGATGTTGTTGTATTCTTGTGGCATTTGTGCCTTGTGTATGTATCCCCATCTATTATGTAATGTTGATGTAATGATATCCACCTTGCAAAAGCGTTTCAATATGCGGGTCTATCCTTGGTGGGACCGTCGAGTTCCTTTTGGATAGGGTCGCATATTGGGCGTGACACTAGCGCAGTGGATTATCTTTCTCGACTGAAAGTTGCAGTGTCACGGATAGACTCGACTGAATGAGATTCCAAGTCGAGTGCAAGAATGGAAGAAGTCGTCTGCCAGGTGTGGTGCTGATGTTGCTTTATCTCTGGTTCGTGTCCACTGCAAAGAAGCGCAAGAGGACAAGCTGGTGTCTCTCAAGGTTGCCAATACCAGGAAGCACGACTTCAGATCTTTCATGGAGACTTTCATCGCTGCTGCTACCCGTATCGCCGACGGGATCGACCTCGACCAATTTGTTGCACCTTCCAGTCCTCCGCCGGAGGAGTAAAAAACTTCTAAGTCCCACTTTAAATTTGCCTCGGAATGCCGAGTGGTTTCAGAATCGATAAACTTTAATGGGCTTAACGCTGAGCACCTTTGGATCCGTGGGGCGTTTATCCGAACTTGATTTTTCCTTTAACATGCTTTGTTTGCCTTTGAGAGAATTTTATTCCTCATTGGAAGATATTCCGTTGAAATTCGATCGACTTGTTCTTCATCTATCCTGCGGTAGAGATGGAACCTGATCGCGCCCGACCTTGTCGTCCTTACGGATTGGGATGAACCACACGTTGTACTTGTGGCGAAGCTCCGAAGGAGGATGTAGCAGTCGACCTGCACCTCGTCGTCCTTGCGGATTGGGATGGACCGCACGTTGTACTTGTGGCGAAGCTCCGAAGGAGGAGGTAGCAGTCGACCTGCACCTCGTCGTCCTTGCGGATTGGGATGGACCGCACGTTGTACTTGTGGCGAAGCTCCGAAGGAGGAGGTAGTAGTCGACCTGCACCTCGTCGTCCTTGCGTATTGGGATGAATTCCTTACTTAGGCGAGCACTGGGCTGCAGCTAAGCCCCCGAGTGGGAGGTTTGCTCTCTACTCGGTAGGATTTTTATTACTTAGGCGAACACTAGGCTGCAGCTAAGCCCCCGAGTGAGAGGTTTGCTCTCCACTCGGTAGGATTTCTATTACTTAGGCGAGCACTGGGCTGCAGCTAAGCCCCCGAGTGAGAGGTTTGCTCTCCACTCGGTAGGATTTCTATTACTTAGGCGAGCACTGGGCTGCAGCTAAGCCTCCGAGTGAGAGGTTTGCTCTCCACTCGGTAGGATTTCCATTACTTAGGCGAGCACTGGCTGTAGCTAAGCCTCCGAGTGAGAGGCTGGCTCGCCACTCGGTAGGATTTTGGATACTTAGGCGAGTACTTGGACTACAGCTAAGCCTCCGAGTGGGAGGCTGGCTCGCCACTCGGTAGGATTTTGGATACTTAGGCGAGTACTTGGACTGCAGCTAAGCCTCCGAGTGGGAGGCTGGCTCGCCACTCGGTAGGATTTTGGATACTTAGGCGAGTACTTGGACTGCAGCTAAGCCTCCAGGTGGGAGGCTGGTCGCCACTCGGTAGGATTTTGGATACTTAGGCGAGTACTTGGACTGCAGCTAAGCCTCCGAGTGGGAGGCTGGCTCGCCACTCGGAGGATTTTGGATACTTAGGCGAGTACTTGGACTGCAGCTAAGCCTCCGAGTGGGAGGCTGGCTCGCCACTCGGTAGGATTTTGAATACTTAGGCGAAGCGGATCATGACTAAGCCCCGAGTGAGAGAGGCTGCTCGCACTCGGAAAGGATTTTTTACAAACTTAGGCGAATCGGATTCGCAGCTAAGCCACCCACTAGGGAAATTCAACAAAAGCAATATCAATCTTTGGGAAAATTATAACATTCTTGTCTTAGATAAACAAACTACAAAAGTATTTTTATTACATCTCAACCGAATGAGTTTTAAGTGTAAAAGGGGCGGAGCAGCTCCGCGTTCCAAGCTCGAGGCTCGTCGATCTGGCGATCAACGTTGTAGAGATGATATGCTCCATTGTTGAGGACTCTTGTGACGATGAAGGGACCTTCCCAAGTGGGAGCAAGCTTGTGTGGTTTCTGTTGATCCACTCGGAGGACCAAATCTCCCTCTTGGAAGGCTCGACTCTTCACATTTCCGGCATGGAATCGACGCAAATCTTGCTGATAGATAGTCGAGCGGATCAAGGCCATCTCTCTTTCCTCTTCCAAGAGGTCGACGGCATCTTGTCGAGCTTGTTCCGCTTCCTCTTCAGAGTATAGCTCGACTCGGGGCGCATTGTGAAGCAGGTCACTCGGCAGAACCGCTTCAGCTCCATAAACTAGGAAGAATGGAGTTCTCCCAGTCGACCGATTAGGAGTGGTCCTCAATCCCCAGAGAACTGATGGAAGTTCATCGACCCAAGCTCCTGCTGCGTGTTTGAGATCACGCATCAACCGAGGTTTCAGCCCTTTGAGAATGAGGCCGTTTGCACGTTCTGCTTGTCCATTCGACTGAGGATGAGCCACTGAAGCATAGTCGACCCGCGTGCCTTGAGAGGCGCAGAAGGCTTTGAACTTGTCATTATCGAAGTTCGACCCATTGTCAGTGATGATGCTATGCGGAACTCCATATCTGAATATCAACTCTCTGATGAAGCTGATAGAAGTGCATGCATCGAGGTTCTTGATGGGCTTGGCTTCGATCCACTTAGTGAACTTGTCGACTGCTACTAGCAAATGAGTGAAGCCGCTTCTGCCAGTCCTCAACGGTCCAATCATGTCCAATCCCCAAACAGCGAAGGGCCAAACGAGTGGAATGGTCTTCAAGGCTGAAGCTGGCTTGTGCGACATGTTGGAATAGAACTGACATCCTTCACACTTGTCGACTATTTCTTTTGCCATTTCATTTGCTTTGCCAAGTAAAATCCCGCTTCGGTATGCTTTAGCCACAATGGTCCGAGAGGACGATGATGGCCACAGTCCCCCAGTGGATATCCTCAAGAATTATCGACCTTCTTACGGCGTAATACACTTACGGCCGACTCGATCGCGCTTTCTGTATAATTGTCCCTTGATTCTGTAAAGGCCTTGGATCGACGGACGATCCGTCGAGCCTCTTCTTCATTCTCGGGAGCTCTTTCCTAAGGATATATGCGATGTACGGCCTTTGTCGATCGGGAGTGATGACCACAACTTCCATAATTAGGTCGACCACGGTGGGACCTCAACTTGATCGGATCATTGGCACTTTTTGCTGCGGGCTTCTTACGTGAAAGGATCCTCCTGCACTGATGGAACATGAATGTGTTCTAAAAATACATCACTGGGAATGGCTTCCCTCTTGGACCCTATCTTCGCCAAATCATCCGCAGCTTGATTTTTCAGTCGGGGTATATGATGGAGCTCTAGCCCTCGAACTTATTCTCCGGCTTTCTCCTGCATTGCAATAACTGTCATAGCTGGGCTTCTGACATCCCACTCCTTCATCACTTGATTAACAACCAGATCTGAGTCGCCATAAACCATAAGGCGACGGACGCCGAGTGAAATGGCCATGCGCAACCCATACAGGAGTGCTTCATATTCTGCTTCGTTGTTGGAAGAATCAAAGTGAATCTGGAGAACATACTTGAGCCTATCTCCTCGGGGGGAAACCAATACAACTCCTGCACCAGAACCGTTCAACATCTTGGAACCATCGAAGAACATAGTCCAGTGTTTCGAGTGAACTTGAGTCGGAAGCTGCTGTTCAGTCCACTCGGCGAGGAAATCTGCTATTGCTTGGGACTTGATGGCTTTCTTTGCCTCGAATTTGATATCAAGGGGAAGGAGTTCAATCGCCCATTTTGCCACTCGACCAGTTGCATCTCTGTTATGAAGAATTTCCGACAAAGGGGCGTCGGTGACGACTGTAATGGAATGATCAGAGAAATAATGAGCAACCTTCTTCGTGGTCATATAGATCCCATAAACAAGCTTCTGATAATGAGGATATCTTTGCTTTGACGGGTTGATGCTTGAAAGATAATAAACTGGGCGTTGAACTTTGAAAGCTTTTCCTTCTTCTTCCGCTCGACCGTAAATGCAGTCGACGACTTGTTCGATGGCTGCAATGTAAAGAAGCAAAGGCTCCTTGCTGATTGGAGCAGCAAGCACCGGCTGGGTGGAGAGCGAGCTTTGAGCTCTGCGAACGCTGCATCAGCTTCTAGAGTCCACTCGAACTTGTCTGACTTCTTCATCAGTCGGTAAAGAGGCAATGCCTTTTCACCGAGGCGAGAGATGAATCGACTTAAAGCGGCCAAGCATCCAAGAAGTTTCGGACATCGTACACACGCGCAGGCGCTTCATTGGAGTATGGTGCCAACCTTTTCGGGTTAGCATCGATTCCTCGCTCGGAAACGAGAAAACCGAGTAACTTTCCACCAGGAACTCCAAATGTACACTTTGATGGATTAAGCTTGATATCATACCTCCTGAGATTGGCAAATGTTTCAGCAAGGTCAGTCAACAGGTCGGAACCCTTTCGTGACTTGACCACTATATCATCCATGTATGCTTCCACATTCCGACTGATTTGAGTGAGCAAACACTTCTGAATCATCCTCATGAATGTGGCTCCGGCATTCTTAAGACCGAATGGCATGGTGACATAACAGAAGCACCGAGCGGAGTGATGAGCGCTGTTTTAATCTCATCGGGTCCATACAGACGGATCTGATGGTACCCGGAATAGGCGTCTAAGAAAGACAACCTCTCGCATCCCGCAGTTGAGTCGACTATTTGGTCGATGCGAGGAAGAGGGAAATGATCTTTCGGGCAGGCCCGATTGATATGCTTGAAGTAGATGCACATGCGCAACGACTTGTCCTTCTTGGGGACCATGACAACGTTGGCGAGCCACTCGGAGTGGTAGATCTCTCGGATGAACTCTGCCAATGGCCTTTCTCTTCTGGACGGCGGACCTCCGAAGATACTCTTTAACTGGTTTGAATTTTGGGTCTACTCGTAGGCGATGCTCAGCCAGCCCCCTGGGAACACCCGACATGTCAGCAGGTTTCCATGCAAAGATGTCCCAGTTCTCACGGAGGAACTGGATGAGAGCTTCTTCCTATTTTGAGTCGAGTGTTGTTGAGATGTTGGTTGGAGCAGCGTTGGGATCAGTCGGGTGAATGTGAACCTCTTTCGTCTCGCCAGTCGACTGGAATGCTGACTCCGTAGCGGGCTTTTTAGCTCGCAACAAATCACTCGGATCTGCAGTTTTCTGATATTCTTGTAGCTCTACCACTGCTAACTGAGCATCGGCGATCTTAGAGCCTTTCTGGAAGCACTCTTCTGCCTTTTTCCGATTGCCCGTGACAGTGATCACGCCCTTGGGACCAGGCATCTTCAGTTTAAGATACACGTAACATGGTCGGGCCATGAAACGCGCATAAGCTGGTCTCCCCAGAATAGCGTGATAAGCGCTCTAGAAATCCACGACCTCAAAGGTCAACTTTTCTTTCCGGAAATGCTTTGAATCACCAAAAACTACATCAAGAGCAATTTGGCCGAGTGACTCAGCCTTCTTTCCAGGAATGACTCCGTGGAAGCTCATGTTACTGGCACTGAGTCTGGACATCGGAATGCCCATCCCTTTCAACGTCTCCGCGTATAATATATTCAAACTACTACCACCATCCATCAGGACTTTGGTCAGTCGAGTGCCTTCGACAACTGGGTCGACCACCAATGCTTGCCTCCCGGGGTGGCAATGTCGTCGGGTGATCGTGGTCGAATGTGATGGCGATGCAGGACCATTTCAGATAATTGGGAGTCGCCGGAGCAACCAAGTTTACTTCCCGATTGATAACCTTCAATCGACTTTTGCTTTCGACGTCAGCAAAAATCATCAGGGTGGAATTGACCTGGGGATATCCACCATCACTGTCATCTTTATCCTCAACTTTGTCCGTCTCCTTATCCTTATCCTTGAGTTGTTTCCCTTGGAACTGCTGAATCAAGAGCCGACACTGTCGAGTGGTATGTTTCGGGCAAATGAGTTTACCCTCTTCATCTTTCTTTGTATGAATATGACATGGTAAATCCAACACATCGTTCCCATCCTGGTCTTTCACCTTCTTAGGGTTCCAAGGACCCTTGGGTTTCCCCTTGAACTTTCCTGGGTTCACTGCCAAGGCCTCTCCGGGAGCCGCTGGCTCGGCTTTGCGCTTATGCTTCCGACTGGAATTTCCTCCGCCGGCCTCATTGGCGGCAGAGTTATATTTACCACTCCGAAGTCGATCCTCTTCTTCACCATTTGCATATTTGGTGGCAATCTCCATCATCCGGCTCAGGGTCATATCTCCGGTTCGACCAAATTTCAAACTCAATTCTCTGTTCTTGACACCTTCCTTGAAGGCACAGATCGCTGGTGATCGAATCGTTCTCCTTTGTGTGGTGCAAAGTGATCCACCTCTGGATATAATCCCTCAAGGTTTCACTCGAATTTTGCATGCACGACTGCAACTCTGTCAAACCCGCTGGTCGTTTGCAAGTTCCTTCAAATGTCCTGACAAACACTCGGGCAAGATCTTCCCAAGTGTAAATGCTCTTTGGTGCTAATCGATTCAACCATACTCGCTGAACCTTCCAACATAAGAGGTAAATGCTTCATGGCTACCTCATCGTTGCCACCGCCGATCTGAACCGCCACTCGGTAATCTTCAAGCCAGGTGTCAGGCTTGGATTCTCCAGTGAACTTGCTGACTCCAGTCGCCAACCTGAAATTGGGGGGAATCACTGCAGCCCTGATGGCTCTGCTGAAACACTCTGGTCCCGAGACATGGACTCTGCTTTGGAAGGAACATCTCTACCATGGCCGTCTCGGTGAGCTCTGTTCCTGTCGACCAAACCTTGAACGATAATGTATCTCGCGTCAAAGCCTGGCTCCCTGGGGTCGACTGGAACTCTTCGTCCAACACTGTTTTGGCGTCTGTCATCCCGCTGCCGAGGAGCGTATGATCCACCCCTTGGGGGAGGAGTGGGTACTCGACATCGATCATTGCGATTGAATCGGTGCTCATACTGCTCGCGGCCCTTGTATTGATCGTCACGCCGGCCCCCACTTTCCTCACGCCTCGGGGGCGATCTTGGACTATGGGCCGACTGGAATGAATTCGCAGCGACGGATCGGCTGTGAACCCTGTTCCGCGACTGGGACACAACTGAGTTTTGATCTCCTGCCGCCCGGAGCAAATCCCTGATTTGCTGCAAACCTCTACCTGCCTCCGACTGGGAAGGCTGAATTGATTCCGCTATACGGGCGGCAGCTGCTAAATTCTGAATCGGAGTTCGATATACCTGGGTTGGTGGTTGAAAGAGCTGGCGTCGACTGGATTCTGGAATCCTCGGTTGCATACGCTCGTCCAATACTCGCTGAAGATTCTCCAGTCGAGTGCGCTCAGCCAGGTTGGCCAAGCGCGCATCCTCCAAGGCGCGAGCCTCGGGGGTTTCTCCAACGATAGGAGTGTGAAGCGCATCCATGTTTCGACGACGAAGTTCTTCCCTCTGGAGCGAAGTGAGGGGCTCGGGCAAGTACTCTTCATGGGCTTGCGCCGGATCGCCTCCACCGCCACCTTCGTTGGTGCGGGTGAATCCAGGGGGACTGCGTGGTCCATCGACCATCAGAACCTCTGCCGCCGGGTCACTGCTATCGCATTCGGACGCAGTCTCTACGGAGCCAGTCGACAGGTCGAACAGGCCGTAGAGAGATTCGTCGGGCTTGATTGCCGCGACTTGGGGGATGGCCGACTAGCGGGCCACCGCATGCCTCACCCACCGCTGAAGCCTCGACCGACCAGAGCGCTTG
Organism: Aegilops longissima; assembly: GCA_021605205.1. NCBI lineage: Eukaryota > Viridiplantae > Streptophyta > Magnoliopsida > Poales > Poaceae > Aegilops > Aegilops longissima. Next base: position 39,226,807 of record CM038680.1, on the reverse strand, counting down.
CGCGGTGGGAGGCCCGGGAGTGAAGGCGGCGCAGAGCCGACCCATCTTGGGTCGACGGTTGCCGCAGGAGGACGCCGCGGACACATGCGTGAAAGTCGTCGCCCACGGATGGGGAGCGCGTCCACGTCGAGTGGAGCCTCCTAAAGAAGCAAGCGGAGTCGTCGGCGATTTAACGTGAGCGCACCGAGGCGGATCTCGTGGCCGTCGATCGAACTCCACCGAAACCATGATGCGGAGATCGAGAGAATTCCAACTTCTCCAACACTTCGCTAGAACACCTGCCCCACGGTGGGCGCCAATTGTCGTGGTTCTAAGTATGACAGTAGAATGGGGGTAGGTATGGAGAGGCAAGATCCTAGCTATGGAGTAGTTGTATACGCAAGAGATTTACGAGTTCAGGCCCTTCTCGGAGGAAGTAACAGCCCCACGTCTCGGAGCCTTGAGGCGGTCATTGGATTATCTGCGTATGTGTTTACAGGTGCGAACCCTTCTACTGTGGAGGGGTGGCTTATATAGAGTGCGCCAGACCCCATCCAGCCCACGAGCGAGAGGGTTTAAGATGCGTTAAGGCTAGGCGTTCTTGGTAACGCCCTACATAAAGTGTCATTAAGGTCATAAAGACTATTTAACTACAGACCGTTTGGATACCGAGTGGCTCTTGGACTCTTGGTGGTCGAGTGGATCTTCATAGTCGAGTGTCTTTGAATCTGTCGAGTGAGAGCCTACCAAGTCGACTGGAAGGCTGCTTCTCTTGTAAGTGTCCTTGTGGAAGGTACCTTTGGGCAGGTCTATGACCCTACCCCAGGTACATGACTTCATCAGAAGGGTTCGCACCCCTGTAACACATACGCAGATAATCCAGTCGACCGCCTCAGGGCTCCGAGACGTAGGGCTGTTACTTCCTCCGAGAAGGGCCTGAACTCGTAAATCTCTTGTGTATACAACTACTCCAGAGCTAGGATCTTGCCTCTCCATACCTACCCCCCATTCTACTGTCAGACTTAGAACCACGACAGCGCCCGGTAAGCAAGTTGCCGGGAAGAAGTCAAAGAATGGACCCAAGCCTGAGACAGAGTGCTTTTATTGCAAAGGGAAGGGCCACTGGAAGCGGAACTGCCCCAAATACTTAGCGGACAAGAAGGCCGGCAACACTAAAGGTATATTTGATATACATGTAATTGATGTGTACCTTACTAGTACTCGTAGTAACTCCTGGGTATTTGACACCGGTGCCGTTGCTCATATTTGTAACTCACATCAGGAGCTGCGGAATAAACGGAGACTGGCAAAGGACGAGGTGACGATGCGCGTCGGGAATGGTTCCAAGGTCAATGTGATCGCCGTCGGCACGCTACCTCTACATTTACCTACGGGATTAGTTTTAAACCTCAATAATTGTTATTTAGTGCCAAGTTTGAGCATGAACATTGTATCAGGATCTCGTTTAATGCGAGATGGCTACTCATTTAAATCCGAGAATAATGGTTGTTCTATTTATATGAGAGATATGTTTCATGGTCATGCTCCGATGGTCAATGGTTTATTCTTAATGAATCTCGAATGTAATATTACACATATTCATAGTGTGAATACCAAAAGATGTAAAGTTGATAACGATAGTCCCACATACTTGTGGCATTGCCGCCTTTGGTCACATTGGTGTCAAGCGCATGAAGAAGCTCCATTCGATGGACTTTTAGAGTCTCGATTATGAATCATTTGACACATGCGAACTATGCCTTATGGGCAAAATGACCAAGACTCCGTTCTCCGGAACAATGGGCGAGCAACCAACTTATTGGAAATCATACATACCGATGTATGCGGTCCAATGAGCGTTGAGGCTCATGGAGGATATCGTTATGTTCTCACTCTCACAGACGACTTAAGTAGATATGGGTATGTCTACTTGATGAAACACAAGTCTGAGACCTTTGAAAAGTTCAAGGAATTTCAGAATGAGGTAGAGAATCAACGTGACCGAAAAATAAAGTTCTTACGATCAGATCGTGGAGGAGAATATTTAAGTCAAGAATTTGGTACACACTTAAGGAAATGTGGAATCGTTTCACAACTCACGCCGCTGGAACACCTCGGTAACGGTGTGTCGAGCGTCGTGTCGCACTCTATTGGATATGGTGCGATCTATGATGTCTCTTACCGATTTACCGCTATCATTTGGGGATACACTCTAGTGACAGCTACATTCACTTTAAATAGGGCACCGTCTAAATCCGTTGAGACGACACCGCATGAATTATGGTTTGGGAAGAAACCTAAGCTGTCGTTTCTAAAAGTTTGGGGATGCGATGCTTATGTCAAGAAACTTCAACCTGAAAAGCTCGAACCCAAATCGGAAAAATGTGTCTTCATGGGATACCCTAAGGAAACCATTGGGTATACCTTCTACCTTTGATCCGAAGGCAAGATCTTTGTTGCCAAGAACGGATCCTTTCTGGAAAAAGAGTTTCTCTTGAAAGGAGTAAGTGGGAGGAAAGTAGAACTCGATGAAGTACTACCTCTTGAACCGGAAAGTAGTGCAGCTCTGGAAAATGTTCTGTGGTGCCTACACCAACCGGAGAGGAAATTAATGATGATGATCAAGGTACTTGGATCAAGTTGCTCTTGAACTTCAGAGGTCCACTAGGACACGTTCCGCACTGAGTGGTGCGGCAACCCTGTCCTAGAAATCATGTTGTTAGACAACGGTGAACCTTCGAACTATGAAGAAGCGATGGCGGGCCCAGATTCCAACAAATGGCTTGAAGCCATGCAATCCGAGATAGGATCCATGTATGAAAACAAAGTATGGACTTTGACAGACTTGCCCGATGATCGGCGAGCGATAGAAAACAAATGGATCTTTAAGAAGAAGACGGACGCGGATGGTAATGTCACCATCTATAAAGCTCGACTTGTCGCTAAGGGTTATCGGCAAGTTCAAGGGATTGACTACGATGAGACTTTCTCTCCCATAGCGAAGCTTAAGTCCGTCCGAATCATGTTAGCAATTGCCGCATACTATGATTATGAGATATGGCAGATGGACGTCAAAACAGCGTTCCTTAACGGTTATCTTAAGGAAGAGCTGTATATGATGCAGCCGGAAGGTTTTGTCGACCCTAAGAATGCTAACAAGGTATGCAAGCTCCAGAGATCCATTTATGGGCTGGTGCAAGCATCTCGGAGTTGGAACATTCGCTTTGATGAGATGATCAAAGCGTTTGGGTTTATCTGAGACTTATGGAGAAGCTGCGTTTACAAGAAAGTGAGTGGGAGCTCTGTAGCATTTCTCATATTATATGTAGATGACATACTTTTGATGGGAAATGATATAGAACTCTTGGACAACATTAAGGCCTACTTGAATAAAAGTTTTTCAATGAAGGACCTTGGAGAAGCTGCTTATATATTAGGCATCAAGATCTATAGAGATAGATCGAGGCGCCTCATAGGTCTTTCACAAAGCACATACCTTGATAAGATTTTGAAGAAGTTCAAAATGGATCAGTCAAGAAAGGGTTCTTGCCTGTTTTGCAAGGTGTGAAATTGAGCTCGGCTCAATGCCCGACCACGACAAAAGATAAAGAAGAGATGAGTGTCATCCCTATGCCTCACCATAGGATCTATTATGTATGCCATCTGTGTACCGACTGATGTAAACCTTGCCGTAAGTTTGGTAGGAAGGTACCAAAGTAATCCCGCAAGGAACACTGGACAGCGGTCAAGAATATCTGAAGTACCTAAAAGGACAAAGGACATGTTTCTCGTTTATGGAGGTGACGAAGAGCTCGTCGTAAAGGGTTACGTCGACGCTAGCTTCGACACAGATCTGGATGACTCTAAGTCACAAACCAGATACGTGTATATGTTGAATGGTGGAGCGGTAAGCTGGTGCAGCTGCAAGCAGAGCGTTGTGGCGGGATCTACATGTGAAGCGGAGTACATGGCAGCCTCGGAGGCAGCGCATGAAGCAATTTGGGTGAAGGAGTTCATCACCGACCTAGGAGTCATACCCAATGCGTCGGGGCCGATCAAACTCTTCTGTGACAACACTGGAGCTATTGCACTTGCCAAGGAGCCCAGGTTTCACAAGAAGACCAGGCACATCAAGCGTCGCTTCAACTCCATCCGTGAAAATGTTCAAGATGGAGACATAGAAATTTGCAAAGTGCATACGGATCTGAATGTCGAGATCCATTGACTAAACCTCTTCATGGGCAAAACATGATCAACACCAGAACTCTATGGGTGTTTGATTCATCACAATGTAACTAGATTATTGACTCTAGTGCAAGTGGGAGACTGTTGGAAATATGCCCTAGAGGCAATAATAAAAGGATTATTATTATATTTCCTTGTTCATGATAATTGTCTTTTATTCATGCTATAATTGTATTATCCGGAAATCGTAATACACGTGTGAATAAATAGACCACAATATGTCCCTAGTGAGCCTCTAGTTGACTAGCTCGTTGATCAATAGATAGTCATGGTTTCCTGGTTATGGACATTGAATGTCAATGATAACAGGATCACATCATTAGGAGAATGATGTGATGGACAAGACCCAATCCTAAGCATAGCACAAGATCGTGTAGTTCGTTTTGCTAGAGCTTTTCCAATGTCAAGTATCTCTTCCTTAGACCATGAGATCGTGTAACTCCCGGATACCGTACGAGTGCTTTGGGTGTACCAAAGCGTCACTGGCGTAACTAGGTGACTATAAAGGTGCACTACGGTATCTCCGAAAGTGTACATTGGGTTGACACGGATAGAGGCTGGGATTTGTCACTCCGTGTTACGGAGAGGTATCACTGGGCCCACTCGGTAGTGCATCATCATAATGAGCTCAAAGTGACCAAGTGTCCAGTCACGGGATCATGCATTATAGTGCGAGTAAAGTGACTTGCGGTAACGAGATTGAGCGAGGTATTGGGATACCGACGATCGAATCTCGGGCAAGTAACATACCGATTGACAAAGGGAATTGTATACGGGATTGTTTGAATCCTCGACATCGTGGTTCATCCGATGAGATCATCGAGGAGCATGTGGGAGCCAACATGGGTATCCAGATCCGCTGTTGGTTATCGCCCGAGAGCCGTCTCGGTCATGTCTCGTGTCTCCCGAACCCGTAGGGTCTACACACTTAAGGTTCGGTGGCGCTAGGGTTGTATGAATATGAGTATGCAGTAAACCGAATGTTGTTTGAGTCCCGATGAGATCCCGGACGTCACGAGGAGTTCGGAATGGTCGGAGGTAAAGAATTATATATAGGAAGTATTGTTTGACCATCGGGAAAGTTTGGGGTAACTGGTATTGTCTGGGACCATCGGAAGGGTCGGGGTCCACCGGGTGGGGCCACCCATCCCGGAGGGCCCCATGGGCTGAAGTGGGGAGGGGAACCAGCCCATAGTGGGCTGGTGCGCCCCCCTTGGCCCACCCCCTGCGCCTAGGGTTGAAACCCTAGGGTGGGGGGGGCACTGCCTTGGGGGGCACTCCACCCCCTTGGCCGCCGCCCCCCTTGGGAGATGGGATCCCCAGGGCGGCACCCCTGGGGCCTATATAAAGGGAGGGGGAGGGGCAGCCGCACTCAAGTTCTGGCGCCTCCCTCTCCCCTGCTACATCTCTCCTCCTCCGTCACGTGCTTGGCGAAGCCTTGCCGGAGTGCTGCTTCTCCACCAACACCACGCCGTCGTGCTGCTGCTGGAGCCATCTTCCTCAACCTCTCCTTCCCCCTTGCTGGATCAAGAAGGAGGAGACGTCATCCGCTCCGTACGTGTGTTGAACGCGGAGGTGCCGTCCGTTTGGCGCTAGGATCTCCGGTGATAGGATCACGGCGAGAACGACTACTTCATCCCCTTCTTTTGAACGCTTCCGCTCGCGATCTACAAAGTGGTATGTAGATGCAATCTCTCTCTCATGACTCATTGCTTAGATGAACTCATAGATAGATCTTGGTGAAACCGTAGGAAAATTTTTAATTTTCTGCAACGTTCTCCAACACTGCTCGGGTCCTGTCTGCGAGCGTCGGGCCAATACCAGCCAGCTTTGCCTTCTCCCACAATGTCTTGACAATTTCACTAACAATTTCTTCTTTAAGCCAACTGGCTTCAAATTTTTTAATACCCCTATTCAGCGGCCTAAACATATTACCGTCAAAATAGTCCATATCCAAAACTAACGGCCGGTGGTCAGAATGTACATGGTTTTCGTTAATCACAGCCGCCCGAGGTTCCCCTGCCGCTCTTTTGTTTTGCTTGATTTACTCAAAAAATTGGTAGGTTTTGATCGGTCGGCCGGGTCCTCCCACGGATCGACTACATGTCCACTCCATCCTAGCCATCCACACATATCCAACGTTCGACATTTTGCCTCATTTTTCACACACACAGCCGCAGCCGGGGCGTGGAATTTTAGGGATCCATCGTTCTCTCTCCCTTTCTTTTTTAAGAGTATTAATTATGCTCTATTTATTGATGACTTGACTGATTGGTCAATCATGACGTCACTTGGATCGATTCCCTTCCCTACTTGATCTCAGTCGTCCGCCAACATCCATCACACGGGTTGTTGACTCTCTTTTGAACTCATCAGTTGGCACAAATGTTCCAAATCACCGTCTAGTCTTGGGTCGTGTAGTTTAACTTGATCGCTCGTGCTAACTTTGAACGTTCAAACTTGAGGTCAATGGTAGGTGGCCCTCTGCTTGGTCACGTTGACAAAAAGGTTTTTCTTCTTGTTCTTCTGATCTATAATACTATAATAGTTCATCCTCACTACCATATTTCTCTTGACATGCAACATGTCCACATTATCATCCATGTCCCACACGTGGCACCTCCCAATACCTGATTTTTCTAACCTCTGGAGCCACGTCAACATACATCATTGTTTCTATTTTGAAGAAATTAAGATGGAGGTCTGGCTGCGGTGCTACATACTGTCATCTCCCAATTAATTCCCCTATGTGAAGCCAATTCCTCTTCATCTTCTCCACAGAATAAATGGAGGAGTAACAGATGGAGTTCTTCTCCCTTTAAGCGATGCAACCGCACAATTTCTGTCGTCACCACAAGAGCAATAGCGAACCCTTCTTTCGAGGGGATTGGTGAGGTTTCTCCCATGGAAAATCATCATACTAGAGCGCGGGCAATTTGAAGCCCCTGTTGTCGATGCGGTCACTGCTGGTACAGGTCTCGAGGAGGCCACGATGGGTGGAAGCTCCTAGAAACAGCTGGCCGTCGGTGGGATACGACGCCTCCGTCATGCAGCCACCGCCCACGGCGTCGCCCTACTCCTAACCGGCCATGTTCGGCAACTGCCCGTGCCGCCTGCTCCGCCATTCCCGCGTTCATCAAGGGCTTCACTACATGGTACGCCTTTCTATCTCGCGCTTCACCTGCCCTACTTCGGTATGAGCCGCCGGCTGATCTGGCCTCTCCGTCACACTGTTCATGCACGCGTAGGTAGAATGAGAAACGATGGGCGGGCAGAACGCGAAGCGGCTCTTTGGGTATCCGGACCATCGTGTCGGTCCTCGCATCTTGATGCGGCGCCAGCGATGGTGCCCGTCGGTGAACTAAGGGATGCGACATGGCACTCTCGGCCTCCCCGCACCCAAGCGTCGGATGGTGCCGCCGCACGACGGGATGCAACGATCTGGCGTTTGCCATTGTGTTCGCTGCTGCGACTCCTCTGTGTCGATGATGCAGCGGCTGCATCGCACATGGAGAGAGCACTGCACTGGGCGCAACGGCACCATGGCTGATGACAACGCGGGGATGCTCCACCTCTCTCGGCTAGATGGCGCGAACGTGACGAACAGAAAACAAAACCATCAATTGGATTGGGTCCAACCAGTAAGAGGGTACTCAGGTCATTTCATATGCATTTTCTTGGCTAAAGAATTTAGAAACTGATTGAAACAAGGTCAAATGAACAAGAAACCAGAATAATGTACTGATCCCACGTGAAGCTATATGTCCACCTTCCCGGCATAAGCCATCTCATTACGTCAAGCTGCATTATGGGCCAACATCGACATCATATTTGTAGATTTCTGTAGGTCTGAAAAGGGGGTAATAATGTGCTTAGACCAGTCTGTCAAAATCAGACGAACCAGGAACATGGTACCTTATGGGGTAAACATATAATGACCATAAGATTTATTTTTTAACACAATGGCCATAGGAGTTTGATATGTAGTTCTGAAGAAAGCAGTTCAATGTGAGACATATACTTTCCATCAAAGGATATTTTTATCAGCCCCTTGAACTTTGTCGATTGTGTGGTAGAAGTCCAAATTAAGCATGCTACAATTCAAAGTGATAAGATGGCAATTTAGGTATATATATATAGGCTGTCGCCATTGACCTAAATGAAGGATTCAGCAGTTCCCTGTTTGCCACCTCTACCACATTTACTTCTGTGGCATATATAGTTCGCTCTTGATTTAATAGCTGTTGGAAATGTTGGAGCTTTTGATATTTTCTTTCAGTCATCGATCTGAGGTGCAGTACTTTTTTTGATAAATAATTTCGTAAATAATCATCATTCAGTTCATTTCCTAGATCACTTCAGTATTTAATAAATTATAAGTTGTGATTGAAGTTTCAGCAGAAACCTAAGTACAACATATCTTGGTTCAGTTATTGATATAAACTACAGTGCATATGAGGAAAAAACTATAAGCGCCTTAAATAACCTGCTGAAACCTGTGATTACATAGAGGATAATTATTTCAGTGCTCTTGCAAGCCAACCTAAATACTGAAGAACGGAATCTCTCTTTATGTGTCTGCACATGTATATTTGTTCAACATTGTCAATGTAATATGAATATCCCATTAGATATCTAACATCACCAACACCACAAATTTAAATGCATTTGATCAACATTGAAGTCATATTTCCATTTCATTCATCTAATCCCGCAGCAACGCGCGGGGTATTATCTAGTTTTGGAAATGGGTCGACCGACGTGGGTGTGGTCCCTCCCCCCCCTCTCTGAATCGAGCTGAAAAAAACAAAGTTAAGTGGATTGCTATGCTCTAATTGGTCACAAAACGCCTCCCACGGAATCGATGCGTTGGAGATGGGCAACATTGGGTTCCATAGCGTATCGTGCAGTGTGAGCGATACCAAAGATTCATTATCGCATGTGCCCATTTTGTTTCCGAGCTAATTTCCATCCAAGTCGCATGAGCGTCGCAATCTAGGCACTGTCCTCTACGCCGACGTGATGGTCCCCATGCCGTGGGTTTCAACGAGGTTTATATGGGCGTGCAACACGCCCAAGGAGCCGGTCTACTCGGCGGCGGTATCCACGTCTCTGGCCTCGACCATGTAGTTTAACTTGATCTCAGCGGAAAACTTGTTGTTTCAGCGGATCGATCTTTTTGTTCTGCAAATTTTGATATATTATATGTATTTTTCTGAATTAGGATGATTTAGTTATGATTTTTTCAAGTTTGAAAATTGCCCTATAGTCCCGGTTTGTGTCTCCAACCGGACTATAGGTTAGACCCCTTTAGTGTCGGTTCGTGGCGCGAACCGGTACTAAAGGTTGGCCCTTTAGTACTGGTTTGTGCCACAAACCGGGACTAAAGGTGCTCGTGGGGCCCCCGGCCTGCCGCCAGCCTGCCACCACCCCTTTAGTACCGGTTCGTGGCACGAACCGGTACTAAAGGTTTAACACGAACCGGCACTAATGCATAGCCGTTCAAACCGGTACTAATGATACCATTAGTACCGGGCCAAAATCGAACCGGGACTAATGTGTCTCACATAAGGTCCTTTTTCTACTAGTGAGGGGAAGCAGACGGCTGGGTTTTTCCATCGTGCGGGGTTTGGGGGAGGTCAAACGAGAGGGGTTTTTAAATGGGAGGCAGAGCAACGAGGCGGATGTAGGGAGACGGGACGCGGTCGGTTGGCAGGAAAAGGAAAGCTACGCATTTTTTAGGCAGTAGAGATGATTGATGATAAGAAAGGGAAAATCACATCAATATAAGGAAATATCCCATCAATACTTGATTGATTGCGATTTATTTTTTATATGGTAACTAATCTGATCATCAATACTTGATTGATTGTGATTTATTTTTATATGGTAACTAATCTGATGGGTTTATGTGGATGGTGAAGCGAAAAGGCAGGTGGGAGGGAGACGAAATAAAACCAACGAAAGTGGTGAGGCAAAATAAAACCAGCGAAAAATAACCGACGGACTATTCATCAACTGCTATACTAGAAGTATATATATATATATATATATATATATATATATATATATATATATATATATATATATATATATATATATATATATATATATATATATATATATATATATATATATATATATATATATATATATATATATATATATATATATACCGTACTTTGCTATGAGCAGGAAAAAAAATGGTAAGCTCTCCACTTGAGAGGATTATTTAATGTCAGCCGTCAAATTGATCAAGGGGTAAACTTGGGTATACAGAGTACTCATAGTTTTTATTTACTTGGCATATTAACTTTGTCTCGAGTCAAAATTTCCAAACTTTGACCAAGTATATACAAAAAAGATTATTAACATCCACCATACAAAATCAATACCATTAGAATCAACATCCAATATATTTTCCATACTATATGTATTTGTTAATGTGAAAGTTTATATTATTTTCGATAAACATGGTCAAAGTTTATAAATTTTGACTTGGGTCAAAGTTAATATGCGGAGTAAATAAAAACAGAGTGAGCAAGTGTAATATGTTTAAAATCAAATAATTTTAGCGCATTCAATCCTTTCCTTGGAACATAGTCTTCCATATATACTACGTGTTTGATGAAAGAAATATTACCACACACGTACTCATTTCACATTCTACTGTTGTAGAAGAAAAATATTTTGTGCATCACGGAGACATGTAAATTTTAATATTTAATGACTATATTTTGTATTTAGTACCTTTACCATATAAATGCTCAAAGATAATATCTCATGATTATATTTGCGTACTTGGTACGCATATGTGATACTCGCAATCAGGAGAAAGATACTTTTCTTTTATCTCTACAGGGAGAGATATATGCAATCATGGGAAAGGTACTTTGATTTTTCGGAGGGTTAAAAAGCGAATTACAAAGAATTATGAAAAATGTATGTTACATTATGGAATTTTATAGAAAAATAAATACACCTAATATAATGGAATGGAGGGAGTCTCTTATAAGCGTCGTCGTCGTAAAATGATGAGCATAAGCTTGTAGATTACTTAAAGAAGTAAGAAATACTTAATTTTATGTGTTAAACAACGGGTATATGAAATCTTATAGGTGTATTAATGTCATAGTTTTGGGTCTAAAATACTTGCATGGTTATTTTTTTCGAATATTTTCAACAATATTTGTTGTACTAGCATTTATTTTACGTGCCAATACAAAAATATATTATACACAACCAAAACTAAGAGATAGCGATAGAATTAATTGGATTTTTATACATTTCCTTATTTAGTTGTGTTTTAGTTGTCATATTATTTCTTTCCTTGCTTATGAAAGTAAAGTGTCCATATTAGCCCTTCAGCATCATAAACATCATCTTAGCTCCTAAGAGGTAATAGAAATATTATCATCTGATGATTAAAATGAGCGCCATGTCAGTACTGGCCATATAACACTATTGATCAAGCCTTTATTTTGTGTCGTTTCCACTCTCATTTCCTCGCGATCCAAAAGCCACAAGACTATTTCCCCTATTTCTTTTGTAGAATCCACTTCTTTATTAAGTCTTAGTAATCTCATGGAAACTACAACCACTTTTTTCGACCACGTGGGGCCCACTCATCGATGGGTTACCACATATGTTCCACTCCACCAGAATGTCAATCGTGCACTGAGTCAGCAATGCTCCAACACATGCAAACTTGCCCACAAGGACATCCTGCCAATCCCTCTGCTATGTACGTCGTGCTTTCGAAGCTTCTTCGTCCTGCCTAGTGAGCTCTTTGCAAGGCCTGGTATCGTTCGACTCCGGCGGACCTTCCCCCCCCCGAAGCTCTTGGCCGCCACTTGACCTATTTGTGGCCTGGCCATTCCTAAGAAATTGTAGAAGATATAAAAAAATATAGAAATACAAAATGTTTTTAATGAAAAATCTAAGTTTGAAAACTTTAGGAGTATTCGGGGCTATATTGAAGAACTAAGTGGATTTCCCCGGGAGTATGAGGTGCAGCATGTGTACCGGAACTCTCTACTAGGTTCTGCAGCTACTACACTTAGAGATGATTCTAGTTTCTTTGAATCTCCGTCAACCACTATTAATTTTACTAGAGCTTTAGCAAGTCTCGGCCAGGCAGCAAAACCCCAAAATGACGTGCATAACATAGTTCACTATATCCCAATTAATCTGGTCCTAAGCTAAAGGGTTTAAGTAAATAAAGGGCCTTTACAATAACAAAGTAAAATAAAGCGTATAAGCGAGGAAAACTCATTTATGTACTGCAAGCAAGCACGGACGGAGCGTAAAACGACTCGTTGCCAAAAAAAGTAAAACACCCGTTTGCTACCCGGCTTGTAGCAGGATTGGGAGTAGAATTGAACTTGTTGATGCAAGCGTAATAATGTGAGCTGCCTAAAGGTTTGGAGACTGTGCTAATAGTTCTGTAAAATTAATATTGGTTGATCTAGATTCTTTGGCACTGGTGTCTTCTTTGAGTTAAACCTGCAGTTTCCTACGACCGACACGGGTTATTGAACTATTGTGTACATGTGTGGGTGAAGCTTTGAGCGTAAGCAAGTCCTTGATGTAACCAGTCGAGTTTTTGTAACCAATCTATGTAATGGAAGGAAACATTGTTGGCTTGAATTTTTATGCAAAATTTGGAGTTACTTTTCGTTCATATACATTTATCCTAGTATGCTTTTTCTATATAGCTTGCTTTGGTCGAAAATGTCACTAGTAGAAAAAGGGGCTATCGTCCAGGGCAGTTTAGCCCATTAGTCCCGGTTCAATCCAGAACCGGGACCAATGGAGCTATTTGTCGGATTCAGTGAGCCTGGGGGCAGGCCGGGCCACATGGGCCATTGGTCCCGGTTCGTCCGGACCTTTTGGTCCCGGTTGCAGGGACGAACCGGGACCAATGGTCTGGCTCCTGCCCACCACTATTGGTCCCGGTTGGTGGCATGAACCGGGACCAAAGGCTTCCTTTAGTCCGGCTCAAGCCACCAACCGGACTAATGGTGCTGCCTATATATACCCCTCGCTATGAAAGCAGAGCACTCAGTGCTCTGTTTTTCTCTTGCCGAGGGGAGAGGGCTTGGTGGTGCTCTAGCTCACCTCCTATGCACACAAGGTGTTCGATGGAATGCCCGAGCCACACTACTTAAGCTTTCTCCTCCAAGCTCGACCTCTAACCTCCATTTTCCTCAATATTTGTCTAGGTTTAGCGGTCCGTCACGCCCGTCCCGTCTTCACCGCCGCCGATCACCCGCGCCGATCTCATCGCCAAGACCACCGTGGTGAGCCTCTTGTTCTTATCTTCTTTTCGAAAGTAAAAATATTCTTACTTGTATTATTTTCTTACTTTTATTATTGCATCTTATATAGTGCGATGGTTTTGGTATCCGCCCCCGTCGGCCCTCGTCCTGTCTATGATTCGGATGTGGTATATATTATCTTTTCATAACTATTGGTTCATTTATTGTTTATGAAAATTATGCCGATCAATGTGACATAGATTTTATTTATCTAGGAGGTTGTTGAACCGGAAATTCCAACCGACCCTATCGTCGAGAGGTTAAATTTAGTTGAAGAAGAAAACAATTTCTTGAAGGAAAAAATAAAAAAACTTGAGGAGGAGAAGATGATATTGGAGTTGCATGTTGCGGATGTCGTCGATGATCACAAGATCAAGATGGATGCAATGCGCTTGAAGATGAGAAATATTAGAAAATATGCCATCCATACCGAGGCTTGGTATCATTATGCCGTTGGATCAGTTGTTATCTTGGTTGCGATTATGATCGTATTTGTTTTCACATTGAAATGTTTTACATAGTTTCAATGTATGGTTTAATTAATTTAGATGCTCTGCAGAGCTTTATGTTGTTAGATGAGAACTATGTATGTACTTTGGTTTTTATGTGATGATGAACTTCTATTAATTTGGTCACTTAATTATCTATTCATGATGTTCTGTAATGATTTTTGACACACTTAATTATATATAATGCACGCAGATGAACCGACAATGGATGTACGGTGATGAGATACACCTCCGAGTACATTAAGGCGTGCATGCTTTTCTCAAGTGGCTGAGGCAAACAAGCAGAATGGTTTTATGTGTTGTCCATGCCCTATATGTGGGAATCTGAAGTCTTACTCGACCGGAAAATCCTTCACACCCACCTGCTTTACAAGGGTTTCATGCCACACTATAATGTTTGGACGAGGCACGGAGAAATAGGGGTTATGATGGAAGACGGCGAGGAAGAAGAGTACGATGACAACTATGTGCCCCTGAATACGGTGATGCTATGAACATCAAGTTGCACTGACGATGTGCACGATGGTGCTGCAACGGGCTAAGCTGCTGAAGATCAAGAGGAACCAGACGATGTGCCCCATGATGATGATCTCCGCCGGGTCATTGTCGATGCAAGGACACAATGCGAAAGTCAAAAGGAGAAGCTGAAGTTCGATCGCATGTTAGAGGATCACAAAAAGGGTTGTACCCCAATTGCGAAGATGGCAACACAAAGCTCGGTACCGTACTCGAATTGCTGCAAATGGAAGGCAGAGAATGATGTGCTGATAAAGGATTTGAGAAGCTACGAAAATAATGAAGAAGAAGCTTCCAAAGGATAACAAATTGCCCGACAAGACATACGCAACAAAGAAGGTCGATGCCCTCTAGGATTGGAGGTGGAGAAGATACATGCATGCCCTAATGATCTGCATCCTCTACCGTGGTGCCTACAAGGATCTGAACGCATGCCCGGTATGCGGTGCATTGCGATATAAGATCGACGAGATGACCTCGTGATGTTGACGGCGAGCCTCCCGGAAGAGGGTTCTGCGAAGGTGATGTGGTATGCTCCTATAATACCACGGTTGAAACGTCTGCTCGAAACGGAGAGCATGCCAAGTTGATGCGATGGCACAGTGAGGACCGTAAGAAAGACGGAAGTTGAGAGCACCCACGACGGGTCGCATGGAGAAAAATCGAGAGAAAGTCTTGGGATGAGTTTGCAAAGGACTCAAGGAACGTATGGTTTGCTTTAAGCGCGAATGGCATTAATCCTTTCGGGAGCAGAGCAGCAATCACAGCACTGGCCCGTGACTCTATGTATGTATAACCTTCCTCCTTGGATGTGCATGAAGCGGAAGTTCATTATGATGCCGTTCTCATCCAAGGCCCTAAGCAACCCGCAACGACATTGATGTGTACCTAAGGCCATTAGTTGAGGAACTTTTACAGCTGTGGAATGGAAACGGTGTACGACGTGGGATGAGCACAAAAGGAGGAATTTGACCTAAAGGCGTTGTTGTTCGTGACCATCAACGATTGGCCCGCTCTCAAGAACCTTTCGTGACAGACAAACAAGGGATACCACGATGCACGCACTGTTTACTTGACACCGATAGTATATACGGGAAGCTGCGGGAAGAATGTGTACCAGGCCATCGCCGATTTCTTCCGACCAACCATCAATGTCGAAAGAAAGGCAAGCATTTCAAAGGCGAGGCAGATCACCGGAAGAAGCCCGCCATGCGCACCGGTGATCACGCATTTGCTATGGTCAATGATTTACACGTAATCTTTGGAAAGGGTCCGGCGGACTAGCTGTTCGAATGACGCCGAGAATCACGCACCCATGTGGAAGAAGAAATCTATATTTTGGGACCTACCGGTGGAAAGACCTAGAGGTCCGCTCTTCGATCGACGTGATGCACGTGACGAAGAACCTTTGCGTGAACCTGCTAGGCTTCTTGGGCGTGTATGGGAAGACAAAAGATACACCGAGACACGAGAGGACCTGCAACGCTTGCACGAAAAAGAGGGCATGCCTCCAAGCAAGATGAAGGTCCCGCCAGCTACGCTCTTACGAAAGAAGAGAAAGAAATATTCTTTCAATGCCTGCTCAAGATGAAGGTCCCGACGGCTTCTCGTCGAATATAAAGGGAATAATAAATATGCGGAGAAAAGTTCCGAACCTAAAGTCTCATGACGCCACGTGATTATGACGCAATCGCTTCGGTTGCATTGAGGGGCTTCACCGAAAACGTCCGATTAGCCATTGTGAAGCTATGTGCATTCCTCAATGCAATATCTCGAAGGTGATCGATCCGAAATCGTAGCAACGCTAAGGAGTGATGTGGTGCAATGTCTTGTCGGTTTGAGCTGGTGTTCCCACCATCCTTCTTCAATATCATGACGCACGCCCTAGTTCATCTAGTCGACGAGATTGTCATTCTGGGGCCCGTGATTTCTACACAATATGTACCCTTTGAGAGGTTCATGGAGTCCTAAAGAAATATGTTCAGAATCGTGCTAGGCCGAAGGAAGCATCTCCATGGGCCATCAAACAGAGGATGTCATCGGGTTTTGTGTTGACTTCATTCCTGGCCTTAATAAGATAGGTCTCCCTAAATCGCGGTATGAGGGGAGACTGACCGAAAAGGCACGCTTGGAAGAGACTCAATAATATGCAGGGACGGATATTCTTGGTCTCAAGCACACTACAGTTCTACAGAACTCTACCTTGGTGACCCGTATGTCGATGAACACAAGAACGATCTGCGCCCAAACACCGGGAGCAAAGGCGACGATCGGATTACATGTGAACACATCAGACTTTCAGCAGTTGGTTGGAAACACGCCTCAGAGGTGACAACACTGTTTGTGATGAGTTGTACTTGTTGTCCAGGGACCATCTTCGACTGTAATGATTTGGAAAGGATACGAGATAAATGGGAATACATTTTACACGATTGACCAAGATGAAAAGAGCACCAACCAAAACAGCGGTGTCCGCTTTGATGCAGCAACCGACAAGGAAATGACACATATTATGGTTACATAGTAGACATATGGGAACTTGACTACGGAGTAGATTTTAAGGTCCCTTTGTTTAAGTGCAAGTGGGTCAATCTATCGGGAGGCGGGTGCAGTGTAGACCCACAAGACGGAATGACAACAATGGATCTGAAAATCTTGGGTACACCGACGAACCGCTCGTCCTAGCCAATGATGTGGCACAGGTTATCTATGTGAAGGACATGTCTACTAGACCGAGGAAAAGAAAAGATAAGGAAGCGAATACATCATACAATGAGCCAAAGCGCGACATAGTTCTTTCGGGAAAAGGGACATCCCGGGAGTGGAGGGCAAGAGGCGGACATGTCTCAAGAGTATGAAAAGTTTCATGAAATTCCCCCTTCAAAGTCAAGGCTGACCCAAGCATCCCGATAAACGATGAAGATTATCCATGGTTACTGGCGCAATAAGCAAACGACACAAGCGAAGAAAAAGTGAAGACTTTCTCCGCAACTATTATGATGATACCATGCCAACTTTGTAACACACGAGTATGATACCATTGTCCGTTTTGTTCATGAACATGCTATGCCAACTTTTTCAGAGTTCATTTGAAAACTATGAATTTGAAAACCTCGCCAATCAAGGGCGCCACACCGTTTATAAGCCCGTCCCTCACGCCTTGTTGAGCTCACAAACTTGTGATTCACACAAATTTCAAGAATTCAAATTTTATAAAACAAATGGCACAAACAGAAAGTTTATAATTGTTCTAAAACAAATGGCACTAACAGAAAGTTTATAATTTTGCTGACCTAAAAGCAAAAAGAATTAAAAATAAAGCAAAAACCAAAAGAAAATAAATAATGCAGAAAACAAAACAAAAAACTTGAAAATAAAAATAAAAATAGCAACAATAAGCATTTTGTTGTAAGTAGAAACAAAATAAAATAAATAAAGCAACAAAGAAAACAAAAAAGTGTTTTGAATTTTAAAACTAATGGCACAAACAGAAAGTTTATATTTTTCTAAAACTAAAAGCACTAACAGAAAGTTTATAATTTTGCTGACCTAAAAGCAAAAAGAATTAAAAATAAAGCAAAAACCAAAAGAAAATAAATAATGCAGAAAACAAAACAAAAACTTGAAAAAATAAAAATAGCAACAATAAGTATTTTGTTGTAAGTAGAAACAAAATAAAATAAATAAAGCAACAAAGAAAACAAAAAAGTGTTTTCAAATTTTAAAACTAATGGCACTAATAGAAAGTTTATATTTTTCTAAAACTAAAAGCAAAAAGAAATAAAATATAAAGCAAAAAAAGTGCCACCCATCGGGCCCCACGGCCTGAATACGACTAGAAACCCTACATGGGCCAGATTCAGGCCCGCAGAGGCCCAATAGGCCCACTGCAAGAGCAAGTTTAGGCCCAAAGCCTGCATTAGAGAGGAGCTCGAGGGAGGCACACCAGCTTATAAACCAAGTGCTGCGCCTTCAACTAGCGATGTGGGACTAAACTTTTGGCGCGAGGCAGCACAAGGCCATTGATCCCGGTTGGTGGCACCAACCAGACTAGTAAGATTGGTCCGGTTGGTGGCACCAACCGTGACTATTGCCCTCTTTAGTCCCGGTTGGTGCCACCAACCGACCAAAGGTCGCCGCTTCCGCCCTTTGGGCTGCTGAAATTTGTTTGGTCCGGTTGGTGGAACCAACCGACTAAAGGGGCATTAGTCCCGGTTGGAGCCACGAACCGACTAATGCCCTGCTATATAAGAAAACACTTGGGATATTTCAGATTCATCGCCCATTTGCCCCAACCTCCCCGACGCCGCCAGCTGCCCGACGCCGCGCCGACGCCGCCGCTGCCGCCACGCCTCGTCGTCACCATCGCCGCCGCCACGCCCGTTGTTATTGCCGCCGCGCTTCGCCGCCGCCGTCGCCGTCGCTTCCCCGTCGTGGCTGCACCAAGATCTCGCCCTAACGCCGTCGCCTGCCTTCGTCGTTGTTGTCCCCGCCGTCGTCGCGCGCCCTCGCCGTCGCCGCCCCGCCTCCGCGACCTCGCCGACCTCGCCGACCTCGCCGTCGCCGCCCTGCCTCCCGACCTCGCCGTCGCCTCCGCCTCCCGACCTCGCCGTCGCCTCCGCCTCCCCGCCGCCCCGTCGCGCGATCTCGCCGCCAGATCCGCCCATGATGAGCCCCAGCACCTGCCCTGCCCCCCTGCCGCCGCCGCCATGATTTTTTTTCATAGATGTGATGCTTTTTTTCATAAATGTTCATGTATATATATTGATGTATGGATATATGTATGATGCTTTTTTGCATATGTGTTAATCTAATGTTTTTTTTTTCTGCATATATATGTGATGTTTTTTTGTTCATAGATGATCATATGAATTTTTTTTGTTCATAGATATGATCATATATATGATGTATGCATGGATCGATGTGGATGGAATATGATGTTTTTTGTTCATAGAATATGATGTTTTTTTATTCATAGATTTTATTTTGTTCATGAGAGAGGCGGGACGCCGAGGAAGTTGTACTGTTTAGAGTTAGGGTCGCCGAGGAAGAAGGAAAATAAGGAAAAGAATAAAAGAGGAAGAAGGAAGAAGGAGAAGAAGAGGAAAAAAAATAAGAAGAGGAAGTAGGGCGGATCTACATGTGAAGCGGAGTACATGGCAGCCTCGGGCAGCGCATGAAGCAATTTGGGTGAAGGAGTTCATCACCGACCTAGGAGTCATACCCAATGCGTCGGGGCCGATCAAACTCTTCACAGCGACAACAGGAGCTATGCACTTGCCAAGGGCCAGGTTTCACAAGAAGACCGAGCACATCAAGCGTTGCTTCAACTCCATCCGTGAAAATGTTCAAGATGGAGACATAGAAATTGCAAAGTGCATACGGATCGAATGTCGTAGATCCATTGACTAAACCTCTTCATTGGCAAAACATGATCAACACCAGAACTCTATGGGTGTTTGATTCATCACAATGTAACTAGATTATTGACTCTAGTGCAAGTGGGAGACTGTTGAAATATGCCCTAGAGGCAATAATAAAGGATTATTATTATATTTCCTTGTTACGTGATAATTGTCTTTTTCATGCTATAATTGTATTATCAGGAAATCGTAATACGCGTGTGAATAAATAGACCACAATATGTCCTAGTGAGCCTCTAGTTGACTAGCTCGTTGATCAATAGATAGTCATGGTTTCACGGCTATGGACATTGGATGTCAATGATAGCGGGATCACATCATTAGGAGAATGATGTGATGGACAGACCAATCCTAAGCATAGCACAAGATGCGTTAGTTCGTTTTGCTAGAGCTTTTCCAATGTCAAGTATCTCTTCCTTAGACCATGAGATGTGCTAACTCCGGATACCGTCTGAGTGCTTTGGGTGTAAAGCGTCTGGCGTAACTAGGTGACTATAAAGGTGCACTACGGTATCTCCGAAAGTATGCATTGGGTTGACAGGATGAGGCTGGGATTTGTCACTCCGTGTTACGGAGAGGTATCACTGGGCCCACTTTCGGTAGTGCATCATCGTAATGAGCTCAAAGTGACCAAGTGTGTGCAGTCACGGGATCATGCATTATGGGCAGTAAAGTGACTTGCAGTGAAGATTGAGCGAGTATTGGGATCACAAGCGATCGAATCGGGCAGTAACATACCGATTGACAAAGGAATTATCACGGGATTGTTTGAATCCTCGACATCGTGGTTCATCCGATGAGATCATCGAGGAGCATGTGGAATAACATGGGTATCGGATCCGCTGTTGTTGTTATCGCCGAGGCCGTCTCGGTCATGTCTCGTGTCTCCCGAACCGTAGGTCTACACACAAGGTTCGGTGGCGCTAGGGTTGTATGAATATGAGTATGCAGATACCCGAATGTTGTTTGGAGTCCCGATGAGATCCCGGACGTCACGAGGTTCGGAATGGTCGGAGGTAAGAATTATATATAGGAAGTATTGTTTTACCATCGGAAAGTTTGGGGTAACACAGTATTGTCTGGGACCATCGGAAGGTCGGGGGTCCACTGGTGGGGCCACCCATCCCGGAGGGCCCATGGGCTGAAGTGGGGAGGAACCAGCCCATAGTGGGCTGGTCGCCCCCTTGGCCCACCTGCGCCTAGGGTTGAAACCCTAGGGTGGAACAGAACTCCACCCCCCTTAGCCGCCCCTTGGGAGATGGGATCCCCAGGGCGGCGCCCCAGAGGCCTATATAAAGGAGGAGGGAGGGGCACCGCTGCTGAAGTTGCGCCTCCTCTCCCTGCTACATCTCCTCCTCCGTCACGTGCTTGGCGAAGCCTTCTTGAGATCTGCTTCTCCCAACCTGCACGCGTCGTCTCTTGCTGGAGCCATCTTCCTCAACCTCTCCTTCCCCTTGCTGGATCAAGAAGGAGGAGGCGTCATCCGCTCCGTCCGTGTGTTGAGCGGAGGTGCCGTCCGTTTAGCGCTAGGATCTCCGGTGATAGGATCACTGCGAAACGACTACTTCATCCCCTTCTTTTGAGCGCTTCCGCTCGCGATCTACAAAGTGGTATGTAGATGCAATCTCTCTCTGACTCATTGCTTAGATGAACTCATAGATAGATCTTGGTGAAACCGTAGAAAATTTTAATTTTCTTAGCGTTCTCAACAACTGCTAAAGGTCTGTCTGTGACGTCGAATACCAACCAGCTTTGCCTTCTCCCACAATGTCTTGACAATTTCACTAACAATTTCTTCTTTAAGCCAGCTGCTTCAATTTTTAATACCCTATTCAGCGGCTTAAACATATTACCGTCAAAATAGTCCAAATCCAAAACTAACGGCGGTGGTCGAATGTACATGGTTTCGTTAATCACAGCCGCTTAGGGTTCCCCCCGCTCTTTTGTTTTGCTTGATTTACTCAAAAATTGGTAGGTTTTGATGGATCGGCGGGTCCTCCCGGATCGACTACATGTCCTCCATCCTAGCCATCCACACATATCAACGTTCGACATTTTGCCTCGTTTTCACACACACGGCCTTGGCCAGGCGTGGAATTTTAGGATCCATCATTCTCTCTCCTTTTCTTTTTAAGAGTATTAATTATGCTCTATTTATTGATGACTTGACTGATTGGTCAATCATGGCGTCACTTGGATCGATTCCCTTCCCTACTTGATCTCGATTCGTCGCCAACATCCATCTGCGGGTTGTTGACTCTCTTTTGAACTCATCGGTTGGCACAAATGTTCCAAATCACCGTCTAGTCTTGGGTCGTGTAGTTTAACTTGATCGCTCGTGCTAACTTTGAACGTTCAAACTTGAGGTCAATGGTAGGTGGCCCTCTGCTTGGTCACGTTGACAAAAAGGTTTTTCTTCTTGTTCTTCTGATCTATAATACTATAATAGTTCATCCTCACTACCATATTTCTCTTGACATGCAACATGTCCACATTATCATCCATGTCCCACACGTGGCACCTCCCAATACCTGATTTTTCTAACCTCTGGTGAAGCCAATTCCTCTTCATCTTCTCCACAGAATAAATGGAGGAGTAACAGATGGAGTTCTTCTCCCCTTTAAGCGATGCAACCGCACAACTTCTGTCGTCACCACAAGAGCAATAGCGACATACCCTTCGAGGGATTGGTGAGGTTTCTCCCATGGAAAATCATCATACTAAAGCGAATTTGAAGCCTGTTGTCGATCGGTCCTCTTCTGGTACAGGTCTCGAGGCGCCGCGATGGGTGGAAGCTCCTAGAAACAGGCGGCCGTCGGTGGGATCTGGCGCCTCAATCATCAGCCACCGCCCGGCGTCGCTACTCTAACTCGGCGCTGCCGTGCCGCTGCTCCGCCATTCCGCGTTCATCAAGGGCTTCACTACATGGTACACCTTTCTATCTCGCCTTCACCTGCCCTACTTCGGTATGAGCCGCCCGGCTGATCTGGCCTCTCATCACTTGTTCATGCGTAGGTAGAATGAGAAATGATGGTAGGCGGGCAGAGCGAAGCGGCTTCTTTGAGTATCCGGACCATGTGCGGTCCACGCATCTTGATGCGGCCCAGCGATGGTGCCCGTCGGTGAACTAAGGGATGCGACATGGCACTCTCGGCCTCCCCTTTTAAGCGTCGGATGGTGCCGCCCGGCGACGGGATGCTGCTTGTGGCGTTTGCCATTATGTTCGCTGCGCGACTCCTCTGTGTCGATGATGCAGCGGCTGCATACGCACATGGAAACCTGCACAGGGCGTAGCGGCACCATGGCTGATGACAACGCAGCTCCACCTCTCGTAGATGATGAACGGCGAGCGTGAGCAGAAAACAAAACCATCAATTGGATTGGGTCCAACCGATGAAGAGGTTCCGGGTCATTTCATATGCATTTTCTTGGCTAAAATTTAGAAACTGATTGAAACAAGGTCAAATGAACAAGAAACCAGAATAATGTACTGATCCCACTGAAGCTATATGTCCACCTTCCGGCATAAGCCATCTCATTACGTCAAGCTGCATTATGGGCCAACATCGACATCATATTTGTAGATTTCATGGAGTGCGAAAAGGGGTAATAATGTGCTTAGACCAGATCTGTCAAAATCGAACGAACCAGGAACATGGTACCTTATGGGGTAAACATATAATGACCATAAGATTTATTTTAACACAATGGCCATAGGAGTTTGATATGTATTCTGAAGAAAGCAGTTCAATGTGAGACATATACTTTCCATCAAAGGATATTTTATCAGCCCTTGAACTTTATCGATTATTGTGGTAGAAGTCCAAATTAAGCATGCTACAATTCAAAGTGATAAGATGGCAATTTAGGTATATATATAGGTATGCCATTGACCTAAATGAAGGATTCAGCAGTTCCTGTTAGCCACCTCTACCACATTTACTTCGTGGCATATATAGTTAAGCTCTTGATTTAATAGCTGTTGGAAATGTTGGAGCTTTTGATATTTTCTTTCAGTCATCGATCTGAGGTGCAGTACTTTTTGATAAATAATTTAAATAATCATCATTCAGTTCATTTCCTAGATCACTTCAGTATTTAATAAATTATAAGTTGTGATTGAAGTTTGATGAACTAAGTACAACATATCTTGGTTCAGTTATTGATATAAACTACAGTGCATATGAGGAAAAACTATAAGCGCCTTAAATAACCTTTGAAAAACCTGTGATTACATAGAGGATAATTATTTCGTTGCTCTTGCAAGCCAACCTAAATCTTGAAAACGGAATCTCTCTTTATGTGTACATGTATATTTGTTCAACATTGTCAATGTAATATGAATATCCCGTTAGATATCTAACATCACCAACACCACAAATTTAAATGCATTTGATCAACATTGAAGTCATATTTCCATTTCATTCATCTAATCCCGTAGCAATGCTGCGAGGTATTATCTAGTTTTGGAAAGGGTTAGACCGGCGCGTGGGTGTGGTCCTCCTCTACGAATCGAGCTGAAAAAACAAAGTTAAGTGGATTGCTATGCTCTAATTGGTCTGGCCTCCACGGAATCGATCGTTGGAGATGGGCAGCATTGGGTTCCATAGCGTGTCGTGCAGTGTGATACCAAAATTCATTATCGCATGTGCCCATTTTGTTTCGAGCTAATTTCCATCCAAGTCGCATGGCGTGCAATCTAGGCACTGTCCTCTCTGTGCGTGATGGTCCCCATGCCGTGGGTTTCAACGAGGTTTATATGGGCGTGCAACCGCCCAAGGGCAGTCTACTCGTGGCGGTATCCACGTCTCTGGCCTTGACCATGTAGTTTAACTTGATCTCAGCGAGAAAACTTTTTGTTTCAGCGGATCGATCTTTTGTTCTGCAAATTTTGATATATTATATGTATTTTTCTGAATTAGGATGATTTAGTTATGATTTTTCAAGTTTGAAAATTGCCCTATAGTCGGTTTGTGTCTCCAACCGGGACTATAGAATAGACTTACTAGTGTCGGTTAGGTGGCGCGAAGAATACTAAAGTTAGCCCACTAGTGGTTTGTGCCTGAAGCCGGACTAAAAATTGCTCGTCAGGAGCCCGACCTGGCCAGCCTGCCACCACCCCTTTAGTGCCGGTTAGTGCACGAACCGGTACTAAATTCTTCTTAACCGGCACTCTGCATAGCCAGTTCAAGCGGTACTAATGATACCATTAGTACCGGGCCATCGAACAGGACTAATGTGTCTCACATAAGGTCCTTTTCTACTAGTGAGGAAGCAGGCGGCTGGGTTTTTCCATCGTCTTGGGGTTTGGGGAGGTCAAGCGAGAGGGTTTTTTTAAATGCGGGGCGAACAGGCGGATGTAGGGAGGCAGGGGCGCGGTCGGTTGGCAGGAAAAGAAAGCTACGCATTTTTAGGCAGTATAGATGATTGATGATAAGAAAGGAAAATCACATCAATATAAGGAAATATCCATCAATACTTGATTGATTACGATTTATTTTTATATAGTAACTAATCTGATCATCAATACTTGATTGATTGTGATTTATTTTATATGGTAACTAATCTGATGGGTTTATGTGGTGGTGAAGCGAAAAGGCAGGTGGGAGGAGAAATAAAACCAACGAAAGTGGTGAGGCAAAATAAAACCAGAAAAATAACAAGCGGACTATTCATCAACTGCTATACTAGAAGTATATATATATATATATATATATATATATATATATATATATATATATATATATATATATATATATATATATATATATATATATATATATATATATATATATATATATATATATATATATATATATATATATATATATATATATATATATATATATATACTTTACTATGAGCAGGAAAAAATATAGTAAGCTCTCACTTGAGAGGATTATTTAATGTCCGTCAAATTGATCAAGAAACTTGGGTATACAGAGTACTCTTAGTTTTTATTTACTTGGCATATTAACTTTGTCTCGAGTCAAAATTTCCAAACTTTGACCAAGTATATACAAAAAGATTATTAACATCCACCATACAAAATCAATACCATTAGAATCAACATCAATATATTTTCCATACTATATGTATTTGTTAATGTGAAAGTTTATATTATTTTCGATAAACATGGTCAAAGTTTATAAATTTTGACTTGGGTCAAATTAATATCTTGAGATAAATAAAAACAGAGTGAGCAAGTGTAATATGTTTAAAATCAAATAATTTTAAGCGCATTCAATCCTTTCCTTGGAACATAGTCTTCCATATATACTACGTGTTTGATGAAAGAAATATTACCACACGTACTCATTTCACATTCTACTGTTGTAGAAGAAAAATATTTTGTGCATCACGGAGACATGTAAATTTTAATATTTAATGACTATATTTTGTATTTAGTACCTTTACCATATAAATGCTCAAAGATAATATCTCATGATTATATTTGCGTACTTGAAATGCATATGTGATACTACTTAATCAGGAGAAAGATACTTTTCTTTTATCTCTACAGGGAGAGATATATGCAATCATGGGAAAGGTACTTTGATTCGGAGGGTTAAAAGCGAATTACAAAATTATGAAAATGTATGTTACATTATGGAATTTTATAGAAAAATAAATACACCTAATATAATGGAATGGAGGAGTCTCTTATAAGCGTCGTCGTAAAATGATGAGCATAAGCATAGATTACTTAAAGTAAGAAATACTTAATTTTATGTGTTAAACAACGGTATATGAAATCTTATAGGTGTATTAATGTCATAGTTTTGGGTCTAAAATACTTGCATGGTTATTTTTTCGAATATTTTCAACAATATTTGTTGTACTAGCATTTATTTTACGTGCCAATACAAAAATATATTACACAACAAAACTAAGAGATAGCGATAGAATAATTGGATTTTATACATTTCCTTATTTAGTTGTGTTTTAGTTGTCATATTATTTCTTTCCTTGCTTATGAAAGTAAAGTGTCCATATTAGCCCTTCAGCATCATAAACATCATCTTAGCTCCCAAGAGGTAATAGAAATATTATCATCTGATGATTAAAAATGAGCGGCCATGTCAGTACTGGCCATATAACACTATTGATCAAGCCTTTATTTTGTGTCGTTTCCACTCTCATTTCCTCGCGATCCAAAAGCCCCAAGACTATTTCCCCTATTTCTTTTGTAGAATCCACTTCTTTATTAAGTCTTAGTAATCTCATGGAAACTACAACCACTTTTTTCGACCACGTGGGGCCCACTCATCGATGGGTTACCACATATTCCACTCCACGGAGTAATAATCGTGCAGTCAGCAATGCTCCAACACAGGCAAACTTGCCCACAAGAACATCCTGCCAATCCTCTGCTATGTCGTGCTTTGAAGGCTTCCGTCCTGCCTAGTGAGCTCTTTGCAAGGCCTGGTATCGTTCGACTCAAGCGGACCTTCCTCCCGCCCCAAGCTCTTGGCTTTGACCTATTTGTGGCCTGGCCATTCCTAAAATGTAGAAGATATAAAAAATATAGAAATACAAAATGTTTTAATAGAAAAATCTAAGTTTGAAAACTCTAGGAGTATTAGGGCTATATTGAAGAACTAAGTGGATTTCCGAGTATGAGGTGCAGCATGTGTCAAGGAAGGCAACAAGTGGCGGACACCCTCGCCACAGTATGATGCCCGGCGTGTGGAAGATGGATCGGCACACGCCGTGTTTAGGCCAAGGCAGGGAGCCCGTCATGCAGCGTCGTATACCAGCGACTCCGACCTGCACGCCACCAGTTTGGGCCAAGGCCAAGGCGGACAATCCTGGCGTCATATACCCGACTCGGCCAGCACCAACATGATGATGACACAGTCAGCGGCCAGCTCTGAGTGGGTGCCACACTCCATGCAGTGGTTAGTATTCCTTGCTCGTACTCATTAAGCTTTCCATACTATGCATGCACACAATAGTCTCTTTATCCTTTGTCTCTCTACTAGGTTACGCAGCTACTACACTTAGAGATGATTCTAGTTTCTTTGAATCTCAATCAACCACTATTAATTTTACTAGAGCTTTGCAAGTCTCAGCCAACAGCAAAACCCAAAATGACGTGCATAACATAGTTCACTATATCCCAATTAATCTGGTCCTAAGCTAAAGGGTTTAAGTAAATAAAGGGCCTTTACAATAACAAAGTAAAATAAAGCGGATAAGCGAGGAAAACTCATTTATGTCTTGCCAAGCAAACGGAATGGGCGTAAAACGCTTTCGTTGCCAAATAAAACACCGTTTGCTACCCGGCTTTAGGCAGGATTGGGAGTAGAATTGAACTTGTTGATGCAAAGCGTAATAATGTGAGCTGCCTAAAGGTTTGGAGGCTGTGCTAATAGTTACGTAAAATTAATATTGGTTGATCTAGATTCTTTGTACTTTGGTGTCTTCTTTGAGTTAAACCTGCAGTTTCCTCTGACCGACCACGGGTTATTGAACTATTGTGTGTGGGTGAAGCTTTGGCGTAAGCAAGTCCTTGATGTAACAGTCGAGTTTTTGTAACCAATCTATGTAATGGAAGGAAACATTGTTGGCTTGAATTTTATGCAAATTTGGGTTACTTTTAGTTCATATACATTTATCCTAGTATGCTTTTCTATATAGCTTGCTTTGGTCAAAAATGTCACTAGTAGAAAAAGGGCTATCGTCGAGGCAGTTTAGCCCATAGTCAGTTCAATCGAGGCCGGGACCAATGGAAATATTGTCCCGATTAAGTGAGCCAGGGGGCAAGGCCAGACCCGTGGGCCATTGGTCCCGATTCGTCAGGACCTTTTGGTCCCGGTTGGTGGAACGACGGGACCAATGGTCTGACTCTACTCCCACTATTGGTCGGTTGGTGGCATGAAGGGACCAAAACCTTTAGTCGGCTCAAGCCACCAACGGGACTAATGGTGCTACCTATATATCCCCTAACATGCGAGCACTCCGATTCTTTCTGTTTTCTCTTAGGGAGAGGGCTTGGTGGTGCTCTAGCTCACCTCCTATGCACACAAGGTGTTCGATGGAATGCCGAGCCACACTACTAGCTTTCTCCTCTCAGCTCGACCTCTAACCTCCATTTTCCTCAATATTTGTCTAGGTTTAGCGGTCCGTCACGCCCGTCCCGTCTTCACATGTCGATCACCCGCCGATCTCATGTGACACCACCGTGGTGAGCCTCTTGTTCTTATCTTCTTTACGAAAGTAAAAATATTCTTACTTGTATTATTTTCTTACTTTTATTATTGCATCTTATATAGTCACGATGGTTTTAGTATCCGCCCGTCATTACGTCTATCTCTATGATTCGGATGTGGTATATATTATCTTTTCATAACTATTGGTTCATTTATTGTTTATGAAAATTATGCCGATCAATGTGACATAGATTTTATTTATCTAGGAGGTTGTTGAGCCGGAAATTCCAACCGACCCTATCGTGAGAGGTTAAATTTAGTTGAAGAAGAAAACAATTTCTTGAAGGAAAAATAAAAAACTTGAGGAGGAGAAGATGATATTGGAGTTGCATGTTGCGGATGTAAATCGATGATCACAAGATCAAGATGGATGCAATGCGGCGAAGATGAGAAATATTGAAATATAGAATATGCCATCCATGCAGGCTTGGTATCATTATGCCGTTGGATCGGTTGTTATCTTGGTTGCGATTATGATCGTATTTGTTTCACATTGAAATGTTTTACATAGTTTCAATGTATGGTTTAATTAATTTAGATGCTCTGCGAGAGCTTTATGTTGTTAGATGAGAACTATGTATGTACTTTGGTTTTTATGTGATGATGAACTTCTATTAATTTGGTCACTTAATTATCTATTCATGATGTTACGTAATGATTTTGACACATAATTATATATAATGCCTTGGATGAACCGGCAATGGATGTGCGGTGTGGACACACCTCAGTACATTAAGAGCGTGCATGCTTTTCTCGAAGTGGCTGAGGCAAACAAGAGAATGGTTTTATGTGTTATGCCTATATGTGTAGAATCTGAAGTCTTACTCTGGGGAAAATCCTTCACCACACCTTTACAAGGTTTCATGCCACACTATAATGTTTGGGCGAGGCGCGGAGAAATAGGGGTTATGATGGAAGGCGGCGAGGAAGAAGAATCGATGACAACTATGTGCCCCTGAATACGGTGATGCTCTGAACATCAAGTTGCACGAGACGATGTGCGATGGTGCTGCTGCAGCGAAAGCTGCTGAAGATCAAGAGGAACGGACGATGTGCCCCATGATGATGATCTCCGGGGTCATTGTCGATGCAAGGACACAATGAAGTCAAAGGAGAAGCTGAAGTTCGATCGCATGTTAGAGGATCAAAAAGGTTGTACCCCAATTGCGAAGATGGCAACACAAAGCTCGGTACCGTACTCGAATTGCTGCGATGGAGGCAGAGAATGATGTGCTGATAAAGTTTGAAAGCTACGAAAATAATGAAGAAGCTTCAAGGATAACAAATTGCTAGGCATACATACATAACAAAGAAGGTCGTATGCCCTCTAGGATTGGAGGTGGAGAAGATACATGCATGCCTAATGACTGCATCCTCTACGTGGTGCCTACAAGGATCTGAGCGCATGCCGGTATCGCGGTGCATTCTGATATAAGATCAGACGAGATGACCACTGGTGATGTTGACGGCGCCTCCCGGAAGAGGTTCTGCGAAGGTGATGTGGTATGCTCCTATAATACCACGGTTGAAGCGTCTGTTGAAGCGGAGAGCATGCCAAGTTGATGCGATGGCACGAGTGAGGACCGTAAGAAGGCGGAAGTTGAGAGCACCCGGTGAGCGGGTGTGATGGAGAAAAATCGAGAGAAATCTTGGGATGAGTTGCAAAGGACTCAGGCGTATGGTTTGCTTTAGCGCGAATGGCATTAATCCTTTCGGGGAGCGAGCAGCAATCCAGCACCTGGCCCGTGACTCTATGTATGTATAACCTTCCTCCTTGGATGTGCATGAAGCGGAAGTTCATTATGATGCAGTTCTCATCAGGGCCCTAAACTAACCAGCAGACATTGATGTGTACCTAAGGCCATTAGTTGAGAACTTTACAGCTGTGGAATGGAAGCGATTATGCGTCGTGGGATGAGCACAAAAGGAGAATTTGACCTAAAAGGCGTTGCTTTACGTGACCATCAACGATTGGCCCGCTCGGTAACCTTCGGACAGACAAACAAGGGATACCGCGTACGCACTGTTTACTTGACACGATAGTATATACAGGAAGCTGCGGAAGAATGTGTACAGGCCATCGTCGATTTCTTCCGACCAACCATCAATGTCGAGAAAGGCAAGCATTTCAAAGCGGCGAGATCACGGAAGAAGCCGCCATGCGCACCGGTGATCACGTACTTATGGTCAATGATTTACGTAATCTTTGGAAAGGGTCGGCGGACTAGCTGTTCGAATGTGGCGAGAATCACGCACCCATGTGGAAGAAGAAATCTATATTTGGGACCTACCGGTGGAAAGACCTAGAGGTCCGCTCTTGATCGGCGTGATGCGCGTGGCGAAGAAGAACTGCGTGAACCTGCTAGGCTTCTTGGGCGTGTATGGGAAGACAAAAGATACACAGACGAGAAGAGACCCTTGCCTGCGAAAAAGAGGCATGCCTCCGAAGCGGTATGAAGGTCACTGCAGCTCGCTCTTCTGAAAGAAGAAGAAAAATATTCTTTCAATGCACTGCTTTCGATATAGAAGGTCGGTAGCTATAAATCGAATATAAAGGAATAATAAATATGCGGAGAAAAGTTCCAAACCTAAAGTCTCATACTGCCACGTGATTATAGCCTTAGCGCCGGTTGCATTGAGGGGCTTCGGAGCGTCCGATTAGCCATTGTGAAGCTATGTGCATTCCTCAATGCAATATCTCGGAAGGTGATCGATCCGAAATCGTATGGCGCTAAGGAGTGATGTGGTGCAATGTCTTGTCGATTTCGAGCTGGTGTTCCCACCATCCTTCTTCAATATCATGGCCTTGCGTCCTAGTTCATCTAGTCGGCAAGATTGTCATTACGGGGCCGTATTTCTACACAATATGTACCCCTTTGAGAGGTTCATGGGAGTCCTAAAGAAATATGTTAAATAACCGTGCTAGGCGAAGGAAGCATCTCCATGGGCCATCAAGCGAGGATGTCATCGGGTTTTGTGTTGACTTCACAGCCTTAATAAATAGGTCTCCCTAAATCGCGGTATGAGGGGAGGCTATTTGGAAAAACGCGCTTGGAAGAGACTCAATAATATGCGAGGGACGGATATTCTTGGTCTCAAGCACACAGTTCTCTGAACTCTACCTTGGTGACCCGTGTATCGATGAACACAAGAGCGATCTGCGCTCCAAACACCGGGCAGCGGTCTGACGGCCAGATTACATGTGAACACATCGGGACTTTCAGCAGTTAGTTGGAAACACGTCTCAAAGGTGACAACACTGTTTGTGATGAGTTGTACTTGTTGTCGAGGGACCATCTTATTGTAATGATTTGGAAAGGATCTGAGATAAATGGGAATACATTTTACACGATTGACCAAGATGAAAAGAGCACCAACCAAAACAGCGGTGTGCCTTTGATGCGACAGCAAACAAGGAAATGACACATATTATGGTTACATAGTAGACATATGGGAACTTGACTACGGAGTAGATTTTGGTCCTTTGTTTAAGTGCAAGTGGGTCGATCTATCGGGAGGCGAGGTGCAGGTAGACCCACGATGCGGAATGACAACGATGGATCAAAAATCTTGGGTACAACTGACGAACCGTTCGTCCTAGCCAATGATGTGGCACAGGTTATCTATGTGAAGGACATGTCTACTAGACCGAGGAAAAGAAAAGATAAAGGCGAATACATCATACAATGAGCCAAAGCGCGACATAGTTCTTTAGGAAAAAGGGACATCACAGGGTGGAGGGCAGAGCGGACATGTCGAAGAGTATGAAAAGTTTCATGAAATTCCCCCTTCAAAGTCAAAGGTAAAGCATCTAAGCGATGAAGATTATCCATGGTTCTGGTAGCAATAAGCAAGCGCACAAAGCGAAGAAAAGTGAAGACTTTCTCATAACTATTATGATGATACCATGCCAACTTTGTAACACACGAGTATGATACCATTGTCGTTTTGTTCATGAACATGACTATGCCAACTTTTGAGTTCATTTAAAAACTATGAATTTGAAAACCTCGCCAACAGAAGGCGCTCACACGGTTTATAAGAATCCCTCTCTGTTGAGCTCACAAACTTGTGATTCACACAAATTTGAAGAATTCAAATTTTATAAAACAAATGGCACAAGCAGAAAGTTTATAATTGTTCTAAAACAAATGGCACTAACGAGAAAGTTTATAATTTTGCTGACCTAAAAGCAAAAAGAATTAAAAAATAAAACAAAAACCAAAAGAAAATAAATAATGCAGAAAACAAAACAAAAAAACTTGAAAATAAAAATAAAAATAGCAACAATAAGCATTTTGTTGTAGTAGAAACAAAATAAAATAAATAAAGCAACAAAGAAAACAAAAAAAGTGTTTTGAATTTTAAAACTAATGGCACAAGCAGAAAGTTTATATTTTTCTAAAACTAAAAGCACTAACGAAAGTTTATAATTTTTGACCTAAAAGCAAAAAGAATTAAAAATAAAGCAAAAACCAAAAGAAAATAAATAATGCAGAAAACAAAACAAAAACTTGAAAAAATAAAAATAGCAACAATAAGTATTTTGTTGTCGTTAGAAACAAAATAAAATAAATAAAGCAACAAAGAAAACAAAAAGTGTTTTCAAATTTTAAAACTAATGGCACTAATAGAAAGTTTATATTTTTCTAAAACTAAAAGCAAAAAGAAATAAAATATAAAGCAAAAAAAATCCACCCTCTTGGGCCCACGGCTGAATCGACTAGAAACCCTACATGGGCGAGATTAGACCCTTGAGAGGCAATAGGCCTGACGATGCAAGTTTAGGCAGCCTGCATTAGAGAATCGAGGGAAGCACACGGTAGCTTATAACCGTGCAGGCCGCCATTCTAGCGATGTGGGACTAAACTTTTGGCGCGAGGCAGCACAAGGCCATTGATCGGTTGGTGGCACAACCAGGACTAAAGGGCATTGGTCGGTTGGTGGCACCAGCGTGACCATGCCCCCTTATCGGTTGGTGCCACCAACCAGACAAACGCCGAAGACTTGGCCTTGTCCTTACGGATGAGCTTGCCACCATTGTCTTCCCTCTTCTCATATGGACACTCCGCAACAAAGTGACTCACATTGCCACAATTGAAACACGTCCTCACTCGTTGCTTGCCCTTAGAGCCACTTGAATTTCTCTTGTTGAAGTTGGGCCTTGAGTTCTTCTTGCTCCAAAATTGTCTTGAAGCAAGGGCCATGTGTTCATGATAATCATACTTAGTATCTTCGAGGTTGCTCTCTTCTTCTTCCTCCTCTCCATATTCTTCGACACAAATCTTGGCCTTCAAAGCGAGGTTGGGCTTCTTTGCTCTTTGGGAGCGAAGCACCGCATTGTCGGCGGTCTTGTCCAATATGCTCATAGCCACAAACTCATCCAACACATCACTTGAGGACAAGGTGTGGAAGTCCCGACGTTGACGGATGACGGAGGACATGGCTTTGTGGTAGGGCATCATTGCTTTGAGAAATTTGGCGCTTGATCCAGCTTGTCATCTGTGTCCTTATTTCCATGATCCCGAGGAGACATCAAGCTTGGTTACTCTCCGATAGAGCTCACGAGGTTCTTCTTCTTCCTTCATTGCAAACTCATCGGCTTCATCTTGGACCACTTCATAATTGGAACGTTGAATGCTTGTGCTTCCTCGATACATGGAAACCACCTTGAGCCAAGCATCTTTGGCCCGGAGTAAGGCCGAGATGAGGAAGGTCTTCGAAGGATTGCTTCTTGGATGATGAAGAGAGCATTCTCATTGAATTGATGATCCACGACCTCTCTTGGAGAAAAGTTGTTCGGATCATGCGGGTAGAAACCTTCTTCAATGATTCTCCAAAGGTTAGTGTTCACATGATTTAAATGACGCTTAAAACAATAAACCCAAGAATCAAAATCTTCCTTTTATCAATCTTAGGTGGTGGACCGCATGATTCAAATGAGTGGAAGGAATCGGTCCACCATAAACGGGAGGTTGCACATGGGCTAAGATGTCGGTGCCATTCTTACCACTAGACGAGGGGCTTTTCACTAGTAGCTTCCCCTTATCGGAGTTAGCATCCGCTCCCGTGTTGGCGGGATCACTCACTTTCACGGTGCGGTGGAAAGTTTAAGCCCTTCTAGAAATTCCTTAAACATGTCCTTGACTCGCCGTTATGGAGTTTTTCAATGTGTCCAACGCCACATTGAATTCCTCACGGAGATCGAGGTACTTCATCTCCGTAGATGATGTCGGATTCAAGACTGAGTGCTCCCCACATCATCTACGACGCCAACTCATACTCTTCGGACGGTAAAGTCCTAAAAAAGAGACGAGGCTCTGATACCAATTGAAAGGATCAATATAGTTGACTAGAGGGGGGTGAATAGGCAACTAACAATTTTTAAGCTTTTCTTTACCAATTTAAACTTTGCAATAATAAAGGTTGTCTAGATGTGCAACTAGGTGGACAACCTATATGATGCACCAACACAAGCACACGAGCAAGCAAGGATAGGAACACAAATGAGCTTGCACAAGTAAAGGGATAAGATAACCAAGAGTGGAGCCGGTGGAGACGAGGATGTGTTACCGAAGTTCCTTCCTTTTGAGGGGAAGTACGTCTCCGTTAGAGCGGTGTGGAGGCACAATGCTCCCCAAGAAGCCACTAGGGCCACCGTAATCTCCTCACGCCCTTGCACAATGCAAGAGCCATGATTCCACTATTGGTGCCCTTGAAGGCGGCGACCGAACCTTTACAAATAAGGTTGGGGCAATCTCCACAACAATTGGAGGTTCCCAACAACACCACGAAGCTTCACCACAATGGAGTATGGTTCCCGCGACGCACGGTACTACCGCTCCAGGGGCGCGGTACTACCGCGAGGTTGCACGGTACTACCGTGGCGGACCACGGTACTACCGCGGCAGCAGCACAGGCCGGAACTAGCCTGACTAAGGGGCATTACTACCGCTTGCACGGTACTACCGCTCCCCCTTGTGGTGCTACCGCAAGACTGGAGAGTCACAGCCTGGGAAGGGCGCGGATGAAATAAATTACATCCGTGCCAACTTCCGCTGAAACTGCGGTAGTGCAAAAATCCGACGCGGTACTACCGCTCCGGAGGAGCGGTACTACCGTGGCGCGTGCCTACTACCGTGAAACTACGGTACTCGGTAGGAGGGCCACGGTACTACGGCTCACAGGGAGCAAGTATTATCAGGCTCATGGTACTACCGCGCTGGTCGAGCGGTATTATCGTGGTGGGCGCGGATGTAAAAATTACATCCGCCCTACTACCACACCGGAGCGGCACTAGGCTCGGAGCAGCGGTACTACCGCTCTGGGGAGCGGTACTACCGTGGCACCTCTGCTGGTATTATCAAGGTACCTGCGGTACTACCGCAAGTACAAGAGCAGCTTGTCGATTTCTGCACAACCAAGATAACGAAGGGAAGCTCCAAAGTGCAGGGAGAGGAGGGACAAGTGTACGTGTTGATTCCGCCCTAACCTTTCCGAGGCGGACCCCCTCTTAATAGTACGGCTCTCCTACGACTCAAATCCACCAAAAAGAAACGTAGGACAACGCCGTCTTCAATAGTCTCCGAGAGGCACCGAATCGTTTCGAGCCTAGAGATGAACCATCTGAGGAACTCAAAGCATACGATTAGTCCGCAAAAGTATCGTCATCAATCACCAAAACATTTACGGGATAAATATGCCCTTACAGACGTGTTTACTGGACAAGCACATAGTCCTATATGCCAATAGGAAGTAAATAGTGAGGGCATCCAACATTGCTTGCTATCTCACATACATACTTACAGAGGTTTTTGAGAGAGTAAATAGTAGCATCAAGTCGATGTAATGCAGGCATATGACTATGGACATCTTTCGGTGGCCTTTTTGCCCAACCATCCACCATACTTACAAAGATTAATTTGCCCTGCAAAGAATAATTTTCAAATTCAATCTGTTAAAAAACTTAGAAAATAGAATGCAAACAATAATAGTGATAGAATGTTAGGGTTTGAACTTTATTACTTCAAGGAGTTCTGCTTCCATGAATCAAAGCAGCACATTTTTTTTAAAGAGATTAAACTTACAACCAAGTAAAAAAATCTGGTCCACCGGCTGGAGTAGGAATCCGAACACAACACACACACACACACACACACACACACACACACACACAGAGAGAGAGAGAGAGAGAGAGAGAGAGAGAGAGAGAGAGAGAGAGAGAGAGAGAGAGAGAGAGCTTACGATGTTGTTTATGCCATGGATGGCTAGCTCCTGTTCTCCCGTGCTTCTAATAACCCAGAGCAGAGGAAGCAGAGGCTGGCTACCTCAGACCAGACCACCCGGAGCGAAGGTTTGTCCCACTTAGATCTAGCTGGTCTGGGTTGGGGCGGTGGAGCCATGAGAGAGAGAGAGAGAGGTGAGAGGTGGCATCACCGGCACTTGGGTATGAACAAAAAGCGCCTCCGTTGGCACCTGCGTGATGGCGGCGCTGGTACATGCCCGCCTCGACGTGGGAAAACTGCAGCCATGTGGGGATAGCGATGGAGAGGTGGGAGAAAGAGGGGCACAGAGTGGTGGCGACGCCAGAGCGCCATTGCCGGACGGAGAGGGCACCTATGGCGGTGGTGTGCATGGTGGATCCGGAGCAATGGGGCCAAAGGATAAGGTTTGGAGCGTGGGGTTGGGGGTGAAGGAAAAGAAAAAGAGGGATCTTTCATGGGTGAGCCAAATGTTGGCGCTTAGAAAATTTGTACATCGCCACAAGACATTTTTGGGCCGACCCATTTAGCTACCCTCAGTTGGTCGGGAATTGTTTGCCGACCCACCATCAGTTGCGTGTAAGGTTATTGCAACCGATTATTTGTTTTTTTACTGGAACTGTAGGGGAAACCCCCACAGCTGTAACACCCGGATGATTAGGGAACAGTAATCACCTCGGTTATGTTAATTGACCTCTCTTTGGATCGAACCCGTTCTAAAACAAAAACTAAAACTAAAACAAACGATAAAAAGTTTCAAAAACAAATTCTAAAATGTTCGGGGGTTGACTAAAATAGCTAACCTAATATTGGTGGGGTACACTAATTTTTATAAAATGCTCTGGCATTTTAAATAAACTAAAAACAAAAAAAAGAAAAATAATAAAAGAGAAAACAAAATAAAACAGGGGAAACACTGCCCAGCCGCCCCTCCCCACCCGCCCTCGCCTCGCCCATTCCCTTTCCCCCTGGCCGCCCATCGCCCAGCCGCCCCGGCCGATAACCCCCTCCCACCCCGCAAGCAACCCTAGCCGCAATCCCATTCCCCCACGCCCCACACCTCTCCTCGCTTCGATGGATCGGGCGGAGGAACCACCCCGACCGAGCCACCTCCGCCGCCCACCCACTCGCCGGGCGGCCCCGCCACCCGGACCTCCCTCCTCCCTCGCCGACCGCCGGAGCCCTCCTCCTCCTCCTCCGTCGCAGCTGGGCAACCACTGCCGCTGGTCGGCCCTGGCCTCCCTCCCGCCGCCGCGCGTGCTCCCCGACCGCCTCCCACGGTCATCGCCGCCCCACCGAGCCCGCCGCTTAGACCCGACTCCCCTCGTGAGGCTCTCTCTCCTCCTCCCGAAGTCGGCCACTGCCCGCCTGTCGCTGCCCCGAACCCCACCATGCCACCGACCAACCCCGGCTCCCCTCTCTCTTCGACGCCAGGTCTCTGCCGCTGCCCTGCTGCTGGCGGCCGCCATGCCACCTTGCCACCGATTCCCCTGCTCCTCTCCTTCCTCGCTGGATCCGCTGTTCGAGGCCCCGCCACCACATGGCCTCTCTCCCCTTCCTCTGTCGGCGACCTCTCCGCGCTTCTAGCGGCGCCTCGATCCTCGACAGAACCCTCAGCTGGCCGCCACCACCCCCTGCACGCCTCACTGGCCCGCTCGTCGCCTCGACTCGCCTCGGGCCGGCCGGCCGTCGTGGTCGCCGTGGCCTCGGCCGGCTGCCCCTGCTGACCTCGGGCGCGA
This sequence comes from Aegilops longissima, assembly GCA_021605205.1. Classification (NCBI taxonomy): domain Eukaryota; kingdom Viridiplantae; phylum Streptophyta; class Magnoliopsida; order Poales; family Poaceae; genus Aegilops; species Aegilops longissima. Next base: position 39,187,600 of record CM038680.1, on the reverse strand, counting down.
AGGCCAACTGCGTGCCTCCGCTGAGCGCCTGAACGGGCCTCGCCGCCACCAAGATGCCCGATTGGCCTTAACATCGACAGGGCCCCACCCCCAAAATGAACGCTTTTATTAAAACAGATAAAAATTAAAATGAAACTGAATAAAATTAATTAATTAACTAATTAATTAATTAATTAATTAAGTAATTAATTAATCTAATTAATTCTGAATTAATTAACCCCTAATCATTAATTAACTTAATTAACTAAGGTTAATTAACTTTGATTAGGCTAATTAAATTAATTAGTCATTAGTGAATGACATGCGGGACCCACCTGTGAGGGTTGACTCAGTCAACCCTGTTGTCTGATGATGTCAGCATGACATCATGCTGATGTCATAAATGCATTTTCAAATTAATTAAATAATTAATAAAATTCCGTAAATTAATAAAATCTTTTAAAATCATATCTTTTAATCAGAATCCGGATTAAAATATTTTCAACATGAAAGTTGCTCGTAACGACGAGACTAATTCGGCACGCAAGTCCGCTCATCCACCACACACCCCTAACCTATCGAACCTGCAAACTTTCCTCTCCGGTTCATCCGTCTCGACAGACGTCTCTAACCGGAAAACTTCCGGATGTTCTCCCCTAACCAAGACTCCTCTTACCACGTTAGGGCACGCCTAGCATCGCTTGTCATGTCATGCATCGATATGCATCTGCTTACTTTGTATTCATTGTTTCTTCCCCTCTTCTCTCCCAGAGACTACGAGACCGACGCTGCGGTGGCCGGTTCGACCACGGTGTTGACGACCCTCTCCCTTGCAGAGCAACCAGTGCAAGCCCCCTTGATCACCAGATATCGCTTACTCTTATCTACATCGCTTGCATTAGAGTAGCATAGCATGTTACTGTTTTTTGATACTCCTATACCGCCTGCATAGCCTCGTCCTTGTAACTTCGTTGTTACCTTACCGCAATCCTATATGCTTAGTATAGGATGCTAGTACATTCATCTCGTGGCCCTTCATACTTGTCCGTCCGTGCGTATATATTATCGGGCCGTGATCACTCGGGAGTTGATCACGGGTATATACTATATACTTATACATGATACATGTGAGACTAAAGTCGGTCGGCCGATGGAGCACCATGAGTGGATCTTTGTGTAGAGCGATGTGGCAGGTTGAGACCGCTTAGAGAGAGGTGGGCCTGGCCCTGTTCGGCGTTCGCGGTTACTTAACACGCTTAACGAGGTCTTGGTATTTGATCTGAGTTGGCTACGAGCTTATACGCACTAACCATCTACGCTGGAGTAGTTATGGGTATCCCGCCGTGGTATCACCGGCACTTCAGACGTCACGACGGAGCGGGCGCTACCGGATTGGACTGAACGCTCTGCTGGCTAGGTCTGCTTCGGCCACAGACGAACGCAGTGTGTGCTCGAGGCGATGGGCCTGCACTGCGCGCTTAGGTTTAGACCGCGTGTTGGCCTCTGTTGTGCCTAGGTGGGGCTGCGACGTGTTGATCTTCCGCGGCTGGGCATGACCCAGAAAGTGTGTCCGCCAAATGGAATCAAGCGTCTTTGGGTAAGATGGTGCACCCCGCAGGAAGTTAATCTATTCGGATAGCCGTGATCTTCGTAATAGGACGACTTGGAGTTGTACCTTGAGCTTATGACAACTAGAACCGGATACTTGATAAAACACACCCTTCCAAGTGCCGATATAACCGTGGTCGCTCTCGCCAGTGGATATGAGCAGGGATCGCCGGTAGGATTATTGCTATATGATGTTACTTGGAGGACTTCAGATTGTCCCTCCTACCTGTTGCAAGACAGTGTCCGAGTTTAGTCTTCGTTAAGACTAGCTATCCCCTCTTATTCGGCATTCTGCAGCTCAGTCCACCGATATGGCCTTTACACATATATCCATGCATATGTAGTGTAGCTCCTTGCTTACAGTAGTACTTTGATGAGTACTCACGGTTGCCTTGTTCCCCTTTTCCCCTACCTCTACTCGATTGCTGCAATCGACGATGGAGCCTGTGAGTCGACGCCACCGCCTATGACGACTACTACTGGAGGTGCCTACTACTACGCAGCAGCCCGCCGACGATTTACTGTGAGTAACCTAGGAGGATCCTGCAGGAGGCCTGCTCCTCTTCGATCTCAGATCCCGCTTTGTGCTAGCCATCTTATGGCACCTTGTTTAACTTATGTCCAGATCAGATATTGTTGCTTCGCTGACTCGCCTATGATCGAGCACTTGTATTCGAGCCCTCGAGGCCCCGGCTTGTATTATGATGCTTGTATGACTTATTTTATTTGTAGAGTTGTGTTGTGATATCTTCCCGTGAGTCCCTGATCTTGATCGTACACATTTGCGTGCATGATTAGTGTACGGTTGAATCGGGGGCGTCACAACAGCATATCAAAACTTTATTGATAAAGAGAGCACAATTACAAGTACAGTTAGAGATTACAAGAGGTAATCAAACTAAGATAAGTCAAGAAAGATAAGAAACAAGTTAGAAATACAAGGAAAAGGCCTCAAGGTGGCAAGAAGGAGATCCATCTAAGTAGATCATCCTTATAAGCAACTTTCACTCTATATTACATTAATGTAATATCATGGATGAAAGCACTTCTCCATTTATTGAATCCAGCTCTCTCATGCCTGAAGACCTTAGCATTTCTAAGAATCCAGATATTCCAGCAAGCTATAAATACCACTTCAGTGAAGAAGGGTTTCCTGAAGCTTCTGCTAGCATTGCTAACCACATCAGACATGAGATCCCCAAAGGACCAATCAATCAGCAGGTAGTTCCAAACTCTGATACTAAAATTGCAATTAAAGAACAGATGATCTCTTGTTTCCCAAGCTTGCACAGGGCAAAACACACAATTAACTCCATCCTCCAAATGCCAATGCCTCCTTTCCACCATATCCTTTGTGTTCAACCTGTCCATAATAAGCATCCAAGCGAATACTTTTATTTTCATTGTACATGAGGACTTCCAGATCCAAGTTGTCAAAGGGTTGAAAGACTTGGACACAAAAGTATGTGAATAGAACAACTTGGGAGAGTATCCCTTGGCAGTGCCACTCCATAACCAAATATCCTTGGACCCAGGTGCTCTACTATGGTCATTCAACAGACACTGGAGAGTGGTCCAGTCATCAAAAGCCTGGCTGGACAAAGGAAGGTGGAAGTCACTAGTAGAAAACGGAGCTTTAAAACCGGTTCGTAAGGGCCTTTAGTGCCGGTTTTGCAACCGGCACTAAAGAGTGGAGACTAAAGACCCCCCCTTTAGTATCGGTTTGGCACGAACCGGCACTAAAGGCCCACCACGTGGCGTGAGCTCGCGCCCTGGTACTAAAGGTTATTTTATTTTATTTTTTTGAAAATTTTGGAAAAAAAATTTGATTTTTTGATTTTTATTTTTTCTGAATTATTTGATGATTTAGTCTCTAATCACCTCTCTTAACTGCTCAAGTGTGGATCACTCATTCCAAATCACCTAACTTCCCGACCGGTCACCCATCCCTCTCACTACTCCAACCTGAGCACTCTTAACTTCCAGGTTCTATTCTCCCTCGTTTCCAAGCCTGCACTTGTTGTTTCCCTCGATCCCAGGCAGGAGGCCTGCTCCTCTTTCGATCTGTATCCCAGTTTGTGCTAGCCATCTTATGGCACCTTGTTTAACTTATGTCTGTACTCAGATATTGTTGCTTCCGCTGACTGCCTATGATCGAGCACTTGTATTCGAGCCCTCGAGGCCCCGGCTTGTATTATGATGCTTGTATGACTTATTTTATTTGTAGAGTTGTGTTGTGATATCTTCCGTGAGTCCTCGATCTTGATCGTATACATTTGCGCGCATGATTAGTGTACGGTTGAATCGGGGCGCCACAAGTTGGTATCGAGCCGATCGCTGTAGGAATCCCCTTCCACACTCCTTGGCCAAGTCGAGTCTAGACATTGCAAAACTTTTACTAACTTGGCTGTGTGCCTTACGGGCCCACGCCGCCATCGGGTGGTACTAGGATCTTTTACTCCTCGACCTTTACTCGGGGCTCAACTCTCTTCTACTCGGGTTAAACGATTTTACTAACTATCCCTAGGATCCCGTGACCGCATTCACCCCAAAGTTGGACATAGCCTTAGTTGTTTTTGGAATTGTATTTGAGCAATTTCACACCGTCATTTGACTCCTTTGAAACGCCTTTGTTTTCAGATGGAACCCACGAGGCAGGTCGTGCGGCCACACGATGGCAATTGGTGCTCGGGATCACTCGCGGTGCTAGCCGAGATGATGACCTATCCGGTTATCGCTGGCACCCGAGTACACCGCCTATGAGGAGTACCAGACTACAACCAGGAGCAGTACAGCGCCATCGCCCATCTCTACTCTCGGAGTACGAGTCCACTCTTGGCCGCACACCGCACATGGTGTTGGAGTGACCATCGATATGGCAGTCCACGATGCTGCTTATGCTGCTCGACACGCCTTCGCAGAGTATCGAGAGTTGGACACCTCCCCTTCGTGCACATTGCTATCGCGCCCGATGTTGGTGAGGAGGGTTACTACACCGCTGCCTACACCATCGTCACCAGAGAGCCTTCCACCATCGTAACTTTGTTCGATGCCGATGGGCTGGATCGAGCTAACCGAGCTCTTTCGCCACGAGTTGTACATCACCCGTCAAGACTCTACCGTGCTCGACGCTGATGCACCCTTTGTCCGATCCGGAGAGCTGCCGCGTTCGCGATCTACCCAGCCAGACCGTGATGCCCTGTGGTGTCGGTTGGCGACGTGGGAGGCTACTCTCCCGACTTGGCCCTTTTCTCGCCACGGACGCCGGATTCAGCACCTGAGTATCCGCGCCCCTGTGTCACCGACGTGGAGAACTATCCACCGCCGCACTATCAGCTTTCAGCTACTCTGCTACCTCCGCAGCATCGCGTGGGACTGATGTAGACTTGCTTGTTAGTATTTGATGTATTCGCCATGAGCCTGTAGCCGCCTATGATGTAGTAGTCTATGTAATTGGACTCTATGTATCGAACTCTATGCATGATTCCTTTTGTAAGATATGCCAACTACTATGTAGTTCCCATCATGCTGCTTTCATTATGCATGTTTCATCATGAATGATTCTCGCCTCTTGCTTAATTTCTCAAATGCTGAACTACCCTCGTTATATAATAGCAGGATGGTTAGGCCAGCAGGTCGTGGTCGTGGTGCCAACTTCCCACCACCGCCTCGAGTACATGGCTGGTATGATCCAACAGCTCGAGATGAATCGCCAGTTCATGGAGAACATGATGGCTCGCCTCGCCCCAATATGCACCAAAGACCCAAACGGAACAACTCGCAGGATTTCATACGCTCAATCCCAGCGTGTACCGCAGCTCAACCCAGCCACCGGATGTCGATGGATCGCCCGTGACATCACCTATGAGATGGAGTCTGCTGATGTAGCCCGCCAGCTATGTCACATTTGCTTCCTTCTTCCCAAGGGACCCGCAGCTCAATGGTGGGACAGCCACCGCGATTTCGCCAGCTTGAACACTCATCACCGCCGACTTCCAGTTGCCTTCCGTGCCCGCTTCATCCTCAAGGGGTCATGGACCGAAGAAGCGTGAATTTCGCAACCTCACCCAAGGCAACAAGACTGTTGAAGCTTATCACGAGAGTTCTGGACTTGTCTCGCTATGTCAAGAGGATATTGCAACCGATGCACGCAGACAGAGAAGTTCCGTGACGGCCTACAAGTCGACATCAAGCTCGCACTTCTAGTGCACGACTTTGCTGATTTCGCCACCTTGGTGAACAAAGCTATCAACGTCGAAACTGGTCTGCAGGAATACCAGAGCTCTAACAAAGAACTGCGACACGGGCTCATCTTCGGCCCGTCCCGCAAGCGCAAGATATGGATTCCCAACAGCATGTACCATTAATGCACCGCTTCAAAGCGTAACTATGCTACACCTCGCCCGCCTACAACTAAGCAGCCAAGCTTCCAGCTCCACCACCCCAAGCTCCTGCTCCCACTCCCAATAATGGCTTATGCTTCAAAAGGACAGCCAGGGCCGTGTTAGGGAATGCAACCGAACCAGAATCAATCGCCCTTCCAAAGAACTGGCCGTGGAAACAACCGAACCACAACAACACCGGCAAGTCTTATGGGCAAGCTCAAGCCAACCACGTTGATCCGAACGAAGCTCAAGACCAGCCTGCCATCGTGATGGGTACCTCCTCGTAAATTCAAGACTGTGATCTGTTTTATTCGATTCAGAGCATCGCATTCATTCATGTCTCAAGACTTTGCATACAAGCACGACGTTAAGTGTGAAGAGATGAACTCTTCGGTAGTGGTAAAACCCCATTGGGACAATGTCAAACCTCCATGGTTGGCGCCGACGCCCCGTGGAAATCAAGGGTTGGAATTCTATGCCTCCCCATTATCCTCAAGACGCCTAACATCGACCTCATTTTGGGGATGGATTGGTTGAAAGCGCATACGCGCCAATCGCTTTGCGCCGCTAAGACCGCCCATCCGCTTCATCCTTCCGATGAAATAGTAAGCTACAATGCTCGCTCGTTCAAGATGCCGAGGCAAGGCTCTATGCATTGAATGCATTGAACGCCGCACCCTCGAGGGAATTGAAAACATTCCCGCTGCTTTGCATTTCCAAGACGCTCTTTCTCAAGAACTTCCAGGATTCCCCGCTAGGGCCGCCGAAGTTCGCCATCGACTTGAAACCAGGCACCACTCCTATAGCCAAGCGCCCCTACAAGATGCCGCCGCATGAACTCCTTGAGCTAAAGGAGGAAATCGACAAATCTCTTCAAAGCGGCTTCATTCGCCCAAGTTGCTCTCCTTGGGGAGCACCTCTCTCTTTGTCAAGAAGAAGGATGGGACAAACCGATTGGTCCAGACTACCGCCCTATAAACCAAGCTACCATTCGAATAAGTATCCTCTTCCTCGGATCAATGATCTTTATGATCAACTGGCTGGTTCGTCGGTGTTCTCAAACTCGACTTGAGGTTGGGTTACCACCAGATCCGTGTTCGTGAGGAGGATATCCCCAAAACCGCTTCGTGACTCGTTATGGTTCTTACGAGTACACCGCCATGTCTTTCGCTTAACCAATGCTCCAGCCACCTTCTCTCGCCTCGATGAACTATATATTCATGGATTACCTCGACAAGTTCGTCGTGGTTTATCCGGATGATATCCCGATCTATTCCAAGAATGAAGAAGAACATGTCAACATCTTCGCCTTGTGCCGAAAAGCTACGAGAGCATCAACTCTATGCCAAGTTCTCCAAATGTGAATTCGGCTTCCCAAGTAACCTATCTTGGGCATGTCATTTCTAAGGATGGTATTGCCGCCAACCCCGAAAGAGTTCAAGCTATTCTCGATTGACTCCTCCAAGAACGCATAAGTCGAAGTTTTTCGGTCTCGCCACTATTGCCGCCGATTCGCCGAGAACTTCTCCAAGATTGCCGTGCCTCGACTAACCTGCTGTATAAGGGCGCCAAATTCCAATGGATGATAAATGTCGAAAGTTTCCGTGCACTCAAGGACAAGTTGACTTCGCCCAAATGCTAGCTCCTCCCGATACTAAGAAGGACTTCATCATTTATCGCGACGCATCTCGTCAAGGTTTAGGCGGTGTCCTAATGCAAGAGCGCAAAGTAGTTGCTTATGCCTCTCGACGCCGCGCCTCACGAGGAGAACTACCCAGTTCACGACCTCGAACTTGTCTGCTGTCATTCATGCGCTAAAGCAAGGGCGACATTACCTTCTCGGTAATCGCTATGAGATCTACACCGACCACCAAAGTCTGAAGTATCTGCTTACTCAGCCAGACCTGAACCTCCGCTGCCAGAGATGGATGGAGACTGCTGTGCACTTTGATTTGGGTATTTCCTATACGCCAGGCAAGGCTAATGTAATGGCTGATGCCTTGAGCCGCAAGTCTTACTGCAACCACCTTCAGGTTCACCAAGTTTTTTTTTGAAGAATTAGTGACAGTGGGAGAGGCTCTCACTGCCTTTGTATTACTCACCACATAACAATTACAAGAGTGTTACAATGGGTTTTAGGCCCCCCCGGCCACATGGGGATCAAAATTAGGACTAGCGATCCAAATTTACAATAAATTCAGAGAGAAAAGGATGAACCTTCTCAGGGCAATTGTGGATCACTAAACTTAACAAATGTTTGAGCCTAGCCAACCACGCGATTTAACGAAAAGGGATCCCCTGAAATGTTGATTGTTCCTTTCCATCCACAAGCTCCAAGCTGCAAGAAGGAAAATATCCATAAAGAGCGGCCGACGCCAGCCCTCTCTCCCGCCATGTAAGATGGCTAACCGATTGGTTCCTCCCGCCGCTTTAGGCCAACCTTACTCCAACATTGTTTGGCAAAGGGCACTCAAAGAAGAGATGTTCTACAGCCTCCTCGGTGGGTTTTGCAGAGCATGCAGCGTAACTGCCCCTACCACGGTAAAGTGTCGCCTCTTCAAGATGTTCCTTGTATTCGCACGATCGACTGTAAGCAGCCAACCAAACATCTTAAACTTGATCGGCATTTGGATTTCCATAGCCATCCAAAGGCCTCATCAGCTTTCACACGCCCAAAGCAGTAGTTGTAGTATTTCTTTGATGAATATCGCCCCAGGTCACGCACTCCAAACGCCGACGAGTCAGGTTCAAGGCTGACATGTAAGGACCTTTGCTGGATTTCTCCGACCTCCTCCCTAGCTCGGACCGAAGGGGTAGAGTGAAGATCGTGGTCGGATCAAGGACCGAGAACTCGGGCAATGGAGGCATCCTCATTCAAAGCAAAGGAGAAGGCTCACCAGGGTGCGTGTCCATCGAGCGGAGCCAGATCAAGAAGCTTTACGCTTTCCAAAGCAGAGCTGCAACCATCTCCGGGTGACTCGTGACCCTCGGAAGGTTCCATTGAGCTGCATCACATCCTTCCACCGTAATGAACCCACAGTGCTCAGCGGTGTGCGGTACCTTGTTCAGTAGTATGCCTCCCATACTAGCTGGACCTGTGGTACATCCTCACGGTTATAGAATTTGAACAAGTACTTTAGGAGGAGCGCGCATTTTGTATTTTGATATCGATAACCCCAAGACCACCACACTGTTTTGGTCGACGCACAAGCTCCTGTGCTGCAAGAGAATTGGCTTTGACCCCGTCGTCAGAGTTTTTGGCCCAGAGGCAGTATCTGCGTAGTTTGTCCAGATGCTCAACCACTTTAGGGTGTAGTTTGATCGTGCACATTGCATAAATTAGCATTGAGGTGATCACCGACCACCAGCCGCCTTTGGCCCCGACGACATGAGTGCTAGAGCAAGGAGGTTTTCTCTCAACAGAATGCACCAATGGCATGAGATCGAGAATGGTTGGCCTCGCTGCTCCCATGGGGAGACCAAGGTAAGTGAACGGTGGTGCCAACGAGCAGCCGAATACTCGCCAATCCGCCAAAGATGCGGTTGATCGACGTTAATGGGTATGAGGATGGATTTATGAAAATTAATCTTTAGTCCAACTGAGGCCGCATAATCCTCCAAAATAAGTTTCATGCGGGCGGCCTGAGTAGGGCATGCTGGCATAATCAGGATTGTGTCGTCGCCAGACAGCACCATTGTGGAAATCACCTGCATTCTCACGAGGGATGGGGAGCTGCAGCAGGCCTTGAGCATAAGCGTCATTGATCGCAGCCTGGAGCAAGTCGGCCGCGAGGACAAAGATCAAAGGTGAAAGAGGATCACCCTGACGCACGCCACATTTGCATTTGAATTTCCGACGAGGAACACCATTTAAAAGGACGGACGAAACTCCCGAGCCAAAGATCGTTTCCATCCATCCTAACCACCTGTCATCAAAACCCATGTGTCTCATAATTTCCAACATGGGGACATGTTCAATCGTATCAAAGGCTTTGGCGAAATCTAGCTTGAGCAAGATAATCTCCCGCCTGCACGAGTGGCATTGATGGATATATTCATACGACCAAGCGAGACAATCTTGGATAGTCCGACCCTTGATAAATCCATACTTGGTTCCTCGTGTATGATTTTTAAATGACTCTCTCAGAGCCGGGTTCGCCAAGATCTTAGTAATGATTTTGAGGCAACAGTTCAGTAGGGTAATGGGTCGGAAGTCATTAGCCGATTCCGGAGAGGAAATTTTAGGGATCAGGGTGATAAACCCCTCGCTAATGCTAGTGATATCAAGACCACCAAGATGGAACGCGTGATGTAGATCATAAAATCTGATTTGATGATTTGCCAGCAATTCTTAAGAAAGCAGCCATTAAAACCATCCGGGCGGGGCTCTGTCATTTGGCATTTCCTTGACAACCGTGATCGATTTCATCCGTTGAGAAGGGTGTACTCATTGATCCAACCCTTCGATCCTCATGGATGATCCTAGATGATCAAATTTCATGCTGGTGGGTTTAGAAGAACCCAAACGATCCTTGTATGTATTGAAGAGTACCCTCCTTGCCAACATGATCATGAATTTCGATCCCGCTAACTCTTAATGTGGCAATAGCATTGTGCCTCGAACCTCTCGTGGCCAACGACTGAAATAGCTTAGTATTTTCATCAAGAAACGAAAGTATCCGATGGTACATCTATTTCGCCAAGATTCATTCTGGTATTTGAGAAGGGTCTCAAGGTGGGTTTTCAAAATCGCCCTAAAGTTTGACTCCGACCATATAAAGGTCTTTGTCCTCAAGGGTGTCCATGATGGCTAGAGTCTCATTGCTGTTCGAATGAGAGTTTTAAGTTTAGATACCCCTTGTTCCATCGCTGAGATCGATCTCAAGCACTTTAGTTTTTGCATACCGGGTCATGCATTGGGTGCGTGGCATGTTTTAGCCCAAGAACTGCAACCACCTCCATGAACCCATCGTGATTGCACCAGAAATTCTCAAATCTAATGAGTTTGGACCGGGGGATGTGTGACTCAATTGTGACCACGCATGGAATGTGATCGGACACAGAGCTTCCCTGTAGGCAGGACCATTGTGTTTGGATAGGAGGTGGTCCAACAAGAGGACGAGAAGAACCAATCCAACTGTTCAAGCAGAGGGTCATCCTGCATATTACCTGTAAACGCTCGCCTTTTACAGCAATTCCATGAGAGATCTGTGTCTTGATGAGCTCATTAAACAAAAGCATGTCAGCAGCGCCACCCCTGTGTTTGTTTCTCATATCGTGGATCGGATAAAATTGAAGTCTCCAAGAATTAGCCAATTTTCATCATCGTGGATGTTTAAATCAAAAGCCAATTAGTAAAATCCATCATACTGACCGAGCAAGGGCCATAAACATTGATCAGATTCCACACATCATTCGACTGTGTAGCCGCAAAAGAAATACCAATGGCAAAAGAATCGACGAACCAAGATGTGCCCGAAAACACAACACTATTCCAAATGATAATGATACCTCCCGAAGAGCCCACTGACGGCGCAAAGACAAATTTATCGAATCGTTTAGGGCAGAAAGTCTTAATAAAGGCAAGATCAAAAGATTCGCGTTTGGTTTCCTGGATACATAGCACAGAACAACCGCTAGTATCGATCGCGTTCCTAACAGCCAAAAGTTTTGCATCAGAGTTTATGCCTCTGATGTTCCAAGAGAGCACATTCCACGATTTATTCATCAGAATGAGAGGCTTCAGTCTTCATCCGCCCTTGACGAAGCGCTGGTCATCCAAAGAGCTTCTCTGGAGATGGCTTCCGGAGCAATGCCACACTTACTACCCATAGACTGAAGATCCTCGATTGAGTTGGTGGGGCAGAAAGATCGGTCACCGTGACAGAGCAGCAGCTAAAGAGACAGCATTGACAAAAGGAATCTCACGTGGCTTCACCCTAGACTTGTAACGCTTGGTGTCAGGAGCATGATTGACTTTGAATCCATCATATTTGTTGGATCGATTGCTCCGTCGAACAGCAGTGGTGTCCAAAGGCACTAGCACATTGCGGTGTTGGGTAGCATTGAACAGAGATGAAGATGCAAGCACCTGAAGCGCAGAAGCCTGATGAACTGAAGGCACTGAATCCAGTGTATCCGGGACGAGCTGCGTGATCGCCTTGGAGCTAGGAGAGTGTACGGGCATATCCTGCATCGCCACTTCAGGTAAGATGATAATGGAACAACCAAAGGTCCCCCACCGATGCATGTAAGCAAAGATCCTTGAGAAAATATCAGGTTCAGGCACTATCTCCTCAATCCAAATAGCAGCAGCAGCATTGAGATGGTTCTGAATAATCTGAAAGGGGTTTAAAGGCAACACAACAGAGAAGTATGTCAAGGGTGATAGCTGGTGTATATATGCGCTTGAGCATACCCCAATCCACGTTAAGAACTCATGGTCAATTGGAACTCAAGAAAGCAGAGCGCCCCCAGCCCTCGATGAACTCCAACCGGCTGCGGGTTTCCATTGACAAATCCATCACCAGAGCTTCAAAGAGCCTGAAATTCAATCGAGGACCAAATATCGAGAGATCATCCCGCACATTATGCTCCGGTCCACCCCATCCATGAGGGACGGACCATCATATCAAAAAGGTCCTCAAACTGAATCCAAAGATAAGGTGGCGGGATCACGTGCCACTCGCCCCACCCATTATCCTGAACACCCCGGTAGCTTCCGAATCATTCCAGCGGCCTCATTCAAAGCATCTTGAGCCATCATCTCATCGATCCTTGCTTGTTGCATGAGGGTGTAATAAGGTAACCGATATGGATGTGGAGATGCATTCAAAAGAGGGGAGCATCCTCATTACCAACCAAGTTTGGAACGGTATTCGCCATTCGTAATATAAACCGCACCGACCACGAGCGTAGCAAGACCCGTAGCATACCCACCCCGGTAATCACAAGACTATGCGGAACTTCAGCAACATCCTTGATGTGACATTTGACTAGGATTCTAGTTTTGTTCTCATGCAAGGGCCGCATAAGCAGTTTACCAAATTGGGAGACAGCCTTATGGACATAGTGTTCAGTTTGATAATCCATAGGAAAAGCAAGAAATAAGACCCAAGCTTCATATTCAAGGCGGCATACGCATGTTGATACCTCATCATGCGGAACTAGGAGAAAGTGGAATCTTCAACAAAGCATGCGGTCCTTCACGAATGGCAGCATCTCTACTCTCCATATCCACAAACACAACACACCCGATTCCCAGCCGGTAAACAAAATCATCTAGCAGTTCATACTCTAAATCCCCAATGATAATGCGCGCACCTCAGCTAACCAAAATTCCTTCCGATGATCGTGGACTGGGGTTGATCGAGACAATGGCGCATCTATCATGATTGAGAGGTGGATCATCCACCACCATAACGTGACGCTGGACCCGATGAGCAGGCCCGCGATCAAAGGTAGATCCAACCGAGCAAAGTCAAGGGGCGACAGGAAGTTCGCCATGGTCGATGAAGCCCGCATTGTGGACGGCTTGAGAGATGCGGCCGGAGAAGGAGGTAATGGGGCTTGCGACCGCCAAGAGGAGAAAGATCGAGGAGCTGGAGGGGTGTAGAACTTCGAGGGGAGCGCCACCTCACCCGATTGGGTTTTTGGCAGGCAGAATTGACTACACCTCGACTGTGGAGACGATCGTCAAGCAATGGGGTTAGCCTCGCCGTTGGCACGGGATTATTTGTTTCGCTGCAAGTGCAACCACCTGCGGATCCCTATCAACACGGGCCATACCAACAACCACAAAGTTACCATCCTCAAGATCATCCGCAGCAGCCCGAGGCAAGATCCTCTCGATTGTGGTAGATTTTTCCTTTTCCAAGTCCGGTGGGGCGAGAAGCACAAGTCGTGCGCTTACGTGAATTATGGCCTGCACTATAACAAAGAGAACAACGCCAAGCCTGTGACAAAGCCTAGTCATATGATCCACCGCGAACAAGCCATGCACGGAAAGCCCAACGGTCGGGGCCCACTTTGCATGGCACATGCATGTGAGTAGCAATGCGTAGATCCAAACAGCGCAGACGCCAGAGTCATCTCCACATCGCTGATGAAAACACCCTGCAAGCATCGCCAACATGACCAAAACGATCACAGAGAGAACAATGCAAAAGTCGCTTATAAATATATTCCTTGGTGGAACTCGACGGAATTTGCACCATAAGCTTAATATTATCATTATCATAACCGCCCGCCAGCCATCCGTAATCGAAAGAAGATTTTCATCCGTAAATGAATCCTATAGTCTCATAAGATATTCCTTCCCCGAATAGATGGAAACCTTCCGGAATAGCGGGAGTAGTAGGTAAAGATATCGAACTAATCCAAAGGACTCGAAAACCGGAGATGAAAACTACCAAAAGAGATCCGATCGTAGGGCTCGCTGAATGCAATGCCGTCGGCAGCGGATTGAAACCCAATTTTTGCACATCGGCAGTGACTCAGATCCAATGGTAATTTGCCCTTGCTAGAGAGCCATTTAGATTTAATCACGACCGCGAAGATGCCAACCCAAAGAAGCTCGTAATCAGCGTACAATATGGGAGCGTTGGATGAATTCGTGACGATAAAGATGAAAGTGACAAATAAAGTCCGCCAAATACGATCTCTTAATCCAAAAATGAAATGTCCCACACGATTTGAGGCCACCGAAACCGAAAGTGCCGATCACCCAATTGCAAAACATTGAAACCAGAGAAAGACCACCAATGCATGATTGTAGGGCCAAACCCACCGAATCCACCGAGAGGGAGAAAGAAGCCGAGGAGAAAGAGAATTCAAGGAAGAATTCCTTGGAGCCGGAGTTGGGGACGGCGGACCATGGATCCAAATCTCAGACGCACTGTGCCTCAACCTTGAGGCCGGGAGAAATCCCAATGGAGAAGGCCGTCCATTGGGGACGTCGGGAGGGGATCCTAGGGTTAGACCCTAGAATCGCCATGAGAGTCGCCTGAGGTGGGTGGGTGGGGGAGTCGCCATCTCTCTCATGGTTCACCAAGTTCAGCCCCCACTTGTTGAAGAATTCAGAAGGCTGAACCTCCATATTGTTCCTCCGGGTGCACTCGCTCCCCCTCCTCCGGAGTTCCAAAAGATGAATCTCCGTGTTGTTCCCTGTGGTTCCTCTATACCCGGGCTGTTGAACCCGATCTCGTGGGCACCATAAAGACAATGCAGGATTTGACTCAAGTCTACAAGCTTAAACAAGACATCAGAAAGGAAATCCTCATCCTTCACTATTGCCGATGATGGCGCCTTGTACTTCAAAGGCCGCCTAGTGGTGCCGTAAGAAGGAAAATCTGAATATGACTCGAAGGTTATGCAAGAAGCTCATGATACGCCTCTATGTATCCATCCCGGCAGTACAAAGATGTATCAAGACATTCGCCGAGATTCCGTGGTCTAATATGAAGCGTGACATTGCTCGCTATGTTTCGAGTGTGACGCTTGCCGTCAGATCAAAGCAGAACATCAAAGGCCCGCTGGAACTCTGCAGCCTATCTCTATTCCGGAATGGAAATGGGACCATGTTGAAATGGACTTCGCCACCGGATTTCCCAAATCGCAGAAAGGTAATGATGCTATTCTTGTCGCCATTGACCGCTCTCTAAAGTTGCTCACTTTACGGCGGTCAAAGAAACGATCACCGCTAGCCAGCTTGCAACTCTCTATATGTCCGAATTGTTTCACTTCACGGTATTCCACTGGTTATCGTTTGGACCGTGGCAGCTTATTCACTTCAAGATTCGGGCAAGTTTTCAAGAAGCTATGGGTACTCATTTATCTTTCAAGATCGCGTTTCATCCGCAGTCCCAAGGGCAAGTTGAGCGTGTCAACCAAATTCTCAAGACATGCTTCGAGCTTGTGTTGTCTCATTCGCAAGAAATGGAGGAATCTCTCCAGATGCTGAGTTCTCTTATAATAATAGCTATCAAGCTAGTCCAAGATGGCCCCTTCAAGTGTTATATGGACGAAAGTGCCGAACCCTCCGAACTGGTCGAATCGGGAACGCCCACTCTTCGTCCGGATATTATCCAACATGCCAAGAACAAGTCCGCATTATTCGCGAGAATCTCAAGACCGCTCACCACGCTAAAAGAGTAATTATGACCGTCATCACAAAGACATGGTCTATCAACTCGGCGAAAAGGCCTATCTTCGCTACACCAATGAAGGGTGCTCACCGCCGGATCAAGGGCAAGCTAGCTCCTCGCTATATTGGCCCTTTCACTATTCTCGAAAGGCGAGAAAAGTGGCCTATCAATCGGAGCTTCCGTCGAACCTTTCTCGTGTTCACGATGTGTTCCACGTGTCCCAACTCCGACGCTGCTTCAAGGACCCAATCCGAGCAAAGGACCATGAAGTGCTCGAATTGCAACAGACCTCTCCTATAAAGAGCATCCGTCCGCATTCTCGACCAAGCTGAACGCCGCACACGCCGGAAGGCGATCAAGTTCTCAAAGTCCAAAGGGTCGAATCACTCAAGATGAAGCCACCGGGAACGCGAGGATCGTCTTCGAGATGAATACCCCGCACTCTTTCCTTCTGCCTCCTAAATCTCGGGACGAGATTTCTTGTAGTGGAGGAGATTTGTAACACCCGGATGATTAGGGAACAGTAATCACCCCGGTTATGTTAATTGACCTCTCTTTGGATCGAACCCGTTCTAAAACAAAAACCAAAACTAAAACAAACGATAAAAAGTTTCGAAAACAAATTCTAAAATGTTCGGGGGTTGACTAAAATAGCTAACCTAATATTGGTGGGGTGCACTAATTTTTATAAAATGCTCTGGCATTTTAAATAAACTAAAAACAAAAAAAAGAAAAATAATAAAAGAGAAAACAAAATAAAACAGGGGAAAACACTGCCCACCGCCCCCTCCCCACCGCCCCCCCCCCGCCCATTCCCTTTTCCCCGGGCCGCCCATCGCCCAGCTGCCCCGGCCGCATAACCCCCTCCCCACCCCGCGGCAACCCTAGCCGCAATCCCATTCCCACCCCACGCGCCCCCCCCCCACTCCTCTCCCTCGCCCGGCTGGATCGGGGCGGAGGAACCACCCCGACCGAGCCACCTCCGCCGCCCACCCACCTCGCCGGCGGCCCCCGCCGCCGGACCTCCCCTCCTCCCCCTCGCCGACCGCCGGGAGCCCTCCCCCTCCTCCCCTCCGTCGCCCCAGTGTGGGGTAACCGCCGCTGGTCGGCCCCGCCTCCTCGCCGGGCCAGGCTCCCCGACCGCCTCACGGTCATCGCCGCCCCCACCGAGCCCGCCTAGACCCGACTCCCCCTCGTGAGGCTCTCTCTCTCCTCCTCCCGAAGTCGGCCACTGCCCCGCCTGCCGCTGCCCCGAACCCCACCTGCCACTGACCAACCCCCTGCTCCCTCTCTCTTCGACGCCAGGTCTCTGCTGGCTGCCATGTCACGCGCCCGATTCCCCTGCTCCCTCTCCTTCCCTCACGGATCCGGCTGTTGAGGCCCCGCCACCACATGGCCTCTCCCCCCTTCCCCCTGTCGGCGACCTCTCCGGCGCCCTTAGCGCGCCCGATCCTCGATCAACCTCACAGGCGCCGCCACCACCCCGTGTACGCCCACCCCGCCGTCGCCTCGACTCGCCGCTGGATCGCCGCGGCCGGTCGCGCCAGTGGCTCGGCCGCTGCCCTCGTTGATTTCGGGCGCGAAGGCCAACTGCGCCTCCGCTGAGCGCCTGAACGGGCCTCGCCCGCCACCAAGATGCCTCGATTGGCCTTGGGCCATCGACTGGGGCCCCACCCCCAAAAATGAACGCTTTTATTAAAACAGATAAAATTAAAATGAAACTGAATAAAAAATTAATTAACTAATTAATTAATTAATTAATTAATTAAGTAATTAATTAATCTAATTAATTTGAATTAATTAACCCTAATCATTAATTAACTTAATTAACTAAGGTTAATTAACTTTGATTAGGCTAATTAAATTAATTAGTCATTAGTGAATGACATGCGGGACCCACTGTCAGGTTGACTCACCAACCCTGTTGTCTCGATGACGCCAAGATGACATCATGCCGATGTCATAAATGCATTTTCAAATTAATTAAATAATTAATAAAATTCCAAAATTATTAAAATCTTTTAAAATCATATCTTTTAACCGTAATCCGGATTAAAATATTTTCAACATGAAAGTTGCTCGTAACGACGAGACGAATTCGGATACGCAATCCGCTCGTCCACCACACACCCCTAACCTATCGAACCTGCAAACTTTCCTCTCCGGTTCATCCGTCTGACAGACGTCCGAACCGGAAAACTTCCTGATGTTCTCCCCTAACCAAGACTCCTCTTACCACGTTAGGGCACGCCTAGCATCGCTTGTCATGTCATGCATCGATATGCATCTGTTTACTTTGTATTCATTGTTTCTTCCCTCTTCTCTCCTAGAGACTACGAGACCGACGTCGCGGTGGCCGCTCGACCACGGTGTTGACGACCCTCTCCTTGCTGTGAGCAACCAGCAAGCCCCCTTGATCACCAGATATCGCTTACTCTTATCTACACCGCTTGCATTAGAGTAGCATAGCATGTTACTGTTTTGATACTCCTATACCGCTGCATAGCCCGTCCTTGTAACTTTGTTGTTACCTTACCGCAATCCTATATGCTTAGTATAGGATGCTAGTACATTCATCTGTGGCCCTTCATACTTGTCCGTCTGCCGTGCTATATTATCGGGCCGTGATCACTCGGAGTTGATCACGGTATATACTATATACTTATACATGATACATGTGAGACTAAAGTCGGTCGGCCGATGGAGCACCATGAGTGGATCTTTGTATGAGCGGCAGGCAGGTTGAGACCGCTTAGGAGAGAGGTGGGCCTGGCTCTGTTCGGGCGCTCATGTTACTTAACACGCTTAACGAGGTCTTGGTATTTGATCTGAGTTGGCTACGAGCTTATACGCACTAACCATCTACGCGGGAGTAGTTATGGGTATCCCGCGCCGTGGTATCACCGGCACTTCAGACGTCACGACGAGCGGCGCGCCGGATTGGACTGGAACGCTCATTGGCTAGGTCTGCTTCCGTCACAGACGCAACGTGTGGTGTGCTGTGGCGATGGGCCCTGCACCCTGCGCTTAGGTTTAGACCGCGTGTTGGCTCTCTCACAGCCTAGGTGGGCTGCGACGTGTTGATCTTCCGCGCCGGCATGACCCAGAAAGTGTGTCCGCCAAATGGGATCAAGCGTGCTGGTAAGATGGTGCACCCCGCAGGAAGTTAATCTATTCGGATAGCCGTGATCTTCGGTAACAGGACGACTTGGAGTTGTACCTTGAGCTTATGACAACTAGAACCGGATACTTGATAAAACACACCTTCCAAGTGCCGATATAACCGTGGTCGCCTCGCTCAGTGGATATGAGCAGGGATCGCGGGTAGGATTATTGCTATATGATGTTACTTGGAGGACTTCAGATTGTCCCTCCTACCTGCTGCAAGACAGTGTCCGTGGTTTAGTCTTCGTTAAGACTAGCTATCCCCTTATTCTCGGCATTCTGCAGATTCAGTCCATCGATATGGCCTTTACACATATATCCATGCATATGTAGTGTAGCTCCTTGTTTGCGTAGTACTTTTGATGAGTACTCACGGTTGCCTTGTTCCCCTTTTCCCTACCTCTACTCGATTGCTGCAATCGACGATGGAGCCCAGAGTCGACGCCACCGCCTATGACGACTACTACCGAGGTGCCTACTACTACGCAGCAGCCCCACGACGACCACTCAGAGTAACCTAGGAGGATCCCTGCAGGAGGCCTGCTCCTCTTCGATCAGATCCCGCTTTGTGCTAGCCATCTTATGGCACCTTGTTTAACTTATGTCCAGACTCAGATATTGTTGCTTCCACTGACTGCCTATGATCGAGCACTTGTATTCGAGCCCTCGAGGCCCCTGGCTTGTATTATGATGCTTGTATGACTTATTTTATTTGTAGAGTTGTGTTGTGATATCTTCCCGTGAGTCCCTGATCTTGATCGTACACATTTGCGTGCATGATTAGTGTACGGTTGAATCGGGGGCGTCACAACAGCATATCAAAACTTTATTGATAAAGAGAGCACAATTACAAGTACAGTTAGAGATTACAAGAGGTAATCAAACTAAGATAAGTCAAGAAAGATAAGAAACAAGTTAGAAATACAAGGAAAAGGCCTCAAGGTGGCAAGAAGGAGATCCATCTAAGTAGATCATC